>JAINUG010000893.1:0-44354 GCA_029706075.1 Aldrovandia affinis | reverse complement strand
CAAGTCGGAAACATGCTAACTGGCCATCCATTCAATTCAATGGCAGCGATAGCATCGGCGTGACATTTTGTAATGTAGCGGCGAATCTAGCGGTTTAGTCAGTGTAAAGCATCGCTAGGTATTGGCTTTGACACTCCCCCTCATTAACCAGGCCGTTTTCCCGGTCCAAATCGGTCGGAAAAGTAGTTTAAAACAAGTCGGAAACATGCTAACTGGCTATCCATTCAATTCAATGGCAGCGATAGCATCGGCGTGACATTTTCTAATGTAGCGGCGAATCTAGCGGTTTAGTCAGTGTAAAGCATCGCTAGGTATTGGCTTTGATTCACCACCCCCCTCATTAACCAGGCCGTTTTCCCGGTCCAAATCGGTCGGAAAAGTCGTTTAAAACAAGTCGGAAACATGCTAACTGGCTATCCATTCAATTCAATGGCAGCGATAGCAGCGGCGTGACATTTTCTAATGTAGCGGCGAATCTAGCGGTTTAGTCAGTGTAAAGCATCGCTAGGTATTGGCTTTGACATGCCCCCTCATTAAAATTTGACCAAAAAAAAAAATATATATAAAATATATATATAAAGGAAAAAAAATATATATAAAAAAAATTTACAAAAAAAGTGACCAAAAAAATAAATATATATATATATAAAGGAAAAAAAAAAATATATATTAAAAAAATTACCAAAAAATTTGACCAAGAAAAAAAAATAATATATAAAAATATATATATAAAGGAAAAATATATATATATATTTAAAAAAATGTACTAAAAAAATGTGACCAAAAAAAATAAATATATAAAATATATATATAAAGGAAAAATTTGACAAAAAAAAAATATATATATATATAAAGGAAATATATATATATATTTTACAAAAAATACAAAACAATTTGACCCAAAAAAATATAAAAAATATATATAAAAAAAAAAAAAATATATATATAAAAAAATTACAAAAAAATTTGACCAAAAAAAAAATATATAAAATATATATATAAAGGAAAAATTTGACAAAAAAAAAATATATAATATATATATATAAAGGAAATATATATATATATTTTTTTAAATTACAAAAAAATTTGACCCAAAAAAACATATAAAATATATATATAAAAAAAAAAAATATATATATAAAAAATTACAAAAAAATTTGACAAAAAAAAAAATATATATAAAATATATATATAAAGGAAAAATATATATATATTTTAAAAAATGTACTAAAAAATGTGACCAAAAAAAATAAATATATAAAATATATATATAAAGGAAAAATTTGACAAAAAAAAATATATATATATATAAAGGAAATATATATATATTTTTACAAAAAATACAAAAAAGGATCAAGTCGGAAACATGCTAACTGGCCATCCATTCAATTCAATGGCAGCGATAGCATCGGTGTGACATTTTGTAATGTAGCGGCGAATCTAGCGGTTTAGTCAGTGTAAAGCATCGCTAGGTATTGGCTTTGACACGCCCCCTCATTAACCAGGCCGTTTTCCCGGTCCAAATCGGTCGGAAAAGTAGTTTAAAACAAGTCGGAAACATGCTAACTGGCTATCCATTCAATTCAATAGCAGCGATAGCAGCTGCGTGACATTTTCTAATGTAGCGGCGAATCTAGCGGTTTAGTCAGTGTAAAGCATCGCTAGGTATTGGCTTTGACACTCCCCTCATTAACCAGGCCGTTTTCCCGGTCCAAATCGGTCGGAAAAGTCGTTTAAAACAAGTCGGAAACATGCTAACTGGCTATCCATTCAATTCAATGGCAGCGATAGCATCGGCGTGACATTTTCTAATGTAGCGGCGAATCTAGCGGTTTAGTCAGTGTAAAGCATCGCTAGGTATTGGCTTTGACACTCCCCCTCATTAACCAGGCCGTTTTCCCGGTCCAAATCGGTCGGAAAAGTCGTTTAAAACAAGTCGGAAACATGCTAACTGGCTATCCATTCAATTCAATGGCAGCGATAGCATCGGCGTGACATTTTGTAATGTAGCGGCGAATCTAGCGGTTTAGTCAGTGTAAAGCATCGCTAGGTATTGGCTTTGACACACCCCCTCATTAACCAGGCCGTTTTCCCGGTTTAAATCGGTCAGAAAAGTAGTTTAAAACAAGTCGGAAACATGCTAACTGGCTATCCATTCAATTCAATGGCAGCGATAGCATCGGCGTGACATTTTGTAATGTAGCGGCGAATCTAGCGGTTTAGTCAGTGTAAAGCATCACTAGGTATTGGCTTTGACACGCCCCTCATTAACCAGGCCGTTTTCCCAAAACAAATCGGTCGGAAAAGTAGTTTAAAACAAGTCGGAAACATGCTAACTGGCTATCCATTCAATTCAATGGCAGCGATAGCATCGGCGTGACATTTTCTAATGTAGCGGCGAATCTAGCGGTTTAGTCAGTGTAAAGCATCGCTAGGTATTGGCTTTGACACTCCCCCTCATTAACCAGGCCGTTTTCCCGGTCCAAATCGGTCGGAAAAGTAGTTTAAAACAAGTCGGAAACATGCTAACTGGCTATCCATTCAATTCAATGGCAGCGATAGCAGCTGCGTGACATTTTCTAATGTAGCGGCGAATCTAGCGGTTTAGTCAGTGTAAAGCATCGCTAGGTATTGGCTTTGACACCCCCCCTCATTAACCAGGCCGTTTTCCCGGTCCAAATCGGTCGGAAAAGTCGTTTAAAACAAGTCGGAAACATGCTAACTGGCTATCCATTCAATTCAATGGCAGCGATAGCAGCGGCGTGACATTTTCTAATGTAGCGGCGAATCTAGCGGTTTAGTCAGTGTAAAGCATCGCTAGGTATTGGCTTTGACATGCCCCCTCATTAAAATTTGACCAAAAAAAAATATATAAAAAATATATATAAAAGGAAAAAAATATATATAAAAAAAATTTACAAAAAAAGTGACCAAAAAAAAATATATATATATATATAAAGAAAAAAAATATATATATTAAAAAAATTACCAAAAAATTTGACCAAAAAAAAAAATAATATATATAAAATATATATATAAAAGGAAAAATATATATATATTTAAAAAAAAAAAAAATACTAAAAAAATGTGACCAAAAAAAAAATATATAAAATATATATATAAAGGAAAAAATTTGACAAAAAAAAAATATATATATATAAAAGGAAATATATATAAAAATTTTACAAAAAAATAAAAACAATTTGACCCAAAAAATATTTGACCCAAAAAAATATATATATAAAAAAAAAAAAAATATATATATAAAAAAATTACAAAAAATTTGACCAAAAAAAAAAAAAATATATATAAAATATATATATAAAGGAAAAATTTGAAAATAAATAAATATATAATATATATATATAAAGGAAATATATATATATATATTTTTTAAATTACAAAAAAATTTGACCCAAAAAAAAATAAAATATATATATAAAGGAAAAAAATATATATATAAAAAAATTACAAAAAAATTTGACAAAAAAAAATATATATAAAAATATATATATAAAGAAAAAATATATATATATTTTTAAAAAATGTACTAAAAAATGTGACCAAAAAATAAATATATAAAAAATATATATATAAAGGAAAAATTTGACAAAAAAAAAAATATATATATATATAAAGGAAATATATATATATATTTTACAAAAAAATACAAAAAGGATCAAGTCGGAAACATGCTAACTGGCCATCCATTCAATTCAATGGCAGCGATAGCATCGGCGTGACATTTTGTAATGTAGCGGCGAATCTAGCGGTTTAGTCAGTGTAAAGCATCGCTAGGTATTGGCTTTGACACGCCCCCTCATTAACCAGGCCGTTTTCCGGTCCAATCGGTCGGAAAAGTAGTTTAAAACAAGTCGGAAACATGCTAACTGGCTATCCATTCAATTCAATAGCAGCGATAGCAGCTGCGTGACATTTTCTAATGTAGCGGCGAATCTAGCGGTTTAGTCAGTGTAAAGCATCGCTAGGTATTGGCTTTGACACTCCCCTCATTAACCAGGCCGTTTTCCCGGTCCAAATCGGTCGGAAAAGTCGTTTAAAACAAGTCGGAAACATGCTAACTGGCTATCCATTCAATTCAATGGCAGCGATAGCATAGGCGTGACATTTTCTAATGTAGCGGCAAATCTAGCGGTTTAGTCAGTGTAAAGCATCGCTAGGTATTGGCTTTGACACTCCCCCTCATTAACCAGGCCGTTTTCCCGGTTTAAATCGGTCAGAAAAGTCGTTTAAAACAAGTCGGAAACATGCTAACTGGCTATCCATTCAATTCAATGGCAGCGATAGCATCGGCGTGACATTTTGTAATGTAGCGGCGAATCTAGCGGTTTAGTCAGTGTAAAGCATCACTAGGTATTGGCTTTGACACGCCCCCTCATTAACCAGGCCGTTTTCCCAAAACAAATCGGTCGGAAAAGTAGTTTAAAACAAGTCGGAAACATGCTAACTGGCTATCCATTCAATTCAATGGCAGCGATAGCATCGGCGTGACATTTTCTAATGTAGCGGCGAATCTAGCGGTTTAGTCAGTGTAAAGCATCGCTAGGTATTGGCTTTGACACTCCCCCTCATTAACCAGGCCGTTTTCCGGTCCAAATCGGTCGGAAAAGTAGTTTAAAACAAGTCGGAAACATGCTAACTGGCTATCCATTCAATTCAATGGCAGCGATAGCAGCTGCGTGACATTTTCTAATGTAGCGGCGAATCTAGCGGTTTAGTCAGTGTAAAGCATCGCTAGGTATTGGCTTTGACACGCCCCCTCATTAACCAGGCCGTTTTCCCGGTCCAAATCGGTCGGAAAAGTCGTTTAAAACAAGTCGGAAACATGCTAACTGGCTATCCATTCAATTCAATGGCAGCGATAGCAGCGGCGTGACATTTTCTAATGTAGCGGCGAATCTAGCGGTTTAGTCAGTGTAAAGCATCGCTAGGTATTGGCTTTGACATGCCCCCTCATTAAAATTTGACCAAAAAAAAATATATAAAAAAATATATATATAAAGGAAAAAAATATATATAAAAAAAAATTTACAAAAAAAGTGACCAAAAAAAAAAAATATATATATATATAAAATAAAAAAAATTACCAAAAAATTTGACCAAGAAAAAAATATATATATATAAAAAAAAATTACCAAAAAAAAATGACCAAGAAAAAAAAATAATATATATAAAATATATATATAAAAGGAAAAATATATATATATATAAAAAAAATGTACTAAAAAAATGTGAAAAAAAAAAAAAATATAAAATATATATATAAAAAAAAAATTTGATTAAAAAAAAAAATATATATAAAGGAAATATATATATATATTTTACAAAAAAAACAAAAACAATTTGACCCAAAAAATATATAAAAAATATATATATAAGGAAAAAAATATATATATAAAAAAAAATTACAAAAAAAATTTGACCAAAAAAAAAAATATATAAAAAATATATATATAAAGGAAAAATTTGACAAAAAAAAAAAAATATATATAATATATATATATATAAAGGAAATATATATATATATTTTTTTTAAATTACAAAAAATTTGACCCAAAAAAACATATAAAATATATATATAAAAAATTTATAAAAAAATATATATAAAAAAATTACAAAAAATTTGACAAAAAAAAAAATATATATAAAATATATATATAAAGGAAAAATATATATATATATATTTAAAAAAATGTACTAAAAAAATGTGACCAAAAAAATAAATATATAAAATATATATATAAAAAAAAAATTTGACAAAAAAAAAATATATATATATATAAAAAATATATATATATATTTTACAAAAAATACAAAAAGGATCAAGTCGGAAACATGCTAACTGGCCATCCATTCAATTCAATGGCAGCGATAGCATCGGCGTGACATTTTGTAATGTAGCGGTTTAGTCAGTGTAAAGCATCGCTAGGTATTGGCTTTGACACGCCCCCTCATTAACCAGGCCGTTTTCCCGGTCCAAATCGGTCGGAAAAGTAGTTTAAAACAAGTCGGAAACATGCTAACTGGCTATCCATTCAATTCAATGGCAGCGATAGCAGCATGCGTGACATTTTTTGTAATGTAGCGGCGAATCTAGCGGTTTAGTCAGTGTAAAGCATCGCTAGGTATTGGCTTTGACACTCCCCTCATTAACCAGGCCGTTTTCCCGGTCCAAATCGGTCGGAAAAGTAGTTTAAAACAAGTCGGAAACATGCTAACTGGCTATCCATTCAATTCAATGGCAGCGATAGCATAGGCGTGACATTTTCTAATGTAGCGGCAAAATCTAGCGGTTTAGTCAGTGTAAAGCATCGCTAGGTATTGGCTTTGACACTCCCCCTCATTAACCAGGCCGTTTTCCCGGTTAAATCGGTCAGAAAAGTCGTTTAAAACAAGTCGGAAACATGCTAACTGGCTATCCATTCAATTCAATGGCAGCGATAGCATCGGCGTGACATTTTCTAATGTAGCGGCGAATCTAGCGGTTTAGTCAGTGTAAAGCATCGCTAGGTATTGGCTTTGACACTCCCCCTCATTAACCAGGCCGTTTTCCCGGTCCAAATCGGTCGGAAAAGTAGTTTAAAACAAGTCGGAAACATGCTAACTGGCTATCCATTCAATTCAATGGCAGCGATAGCATCGGCGTGACATTTTGTAATGTAGCGGCGAATCTAGCGGTTTAGTCAGTGTAAAGCATCACTAGGTATTGGCTTTGACACGCCCCCTCATTAACCAGGCCGTTTTCCCAAAACAAATCGGTCGGAAAAGTAGTTTAAAACAAGTCGGAAACATGCTAACTGGCTATCCATTCAATTCAATGGCAGCGATAGCATCGGCGTGACATTTTCTAATGTAGCGGCGAATCTAGCGGTTTAGTCAGTGTAAAGCATCGCTAGGTATTGGCTTTGACACTCCCCCTCATTAACCAGGCCGTTTTCCCGGTCCAAATCGGTCGGAAAAGTAGTTTAAAACAAGTCGGAAACATGCTAACTGGCTATCCATTCAATTCAATGGCAGCGATAGCATCGGCGTGACATTTTGTAATGTAGCGGCGAATCTAGCGGTTTAGTCAGTGTAAAGCATCGCTAGGTATTGGCTTTGACACGCCCCCTCATTAACCAGGCCGTTTTCCCGGTCCAAATCGGTCGGAAAAGTCGTTTAAAACAAGTCGGAAACATGCTAACTGGCTATCCATTCAATTCAATGGCAGCGATAGCAGCGGCGTGACATTTTCTAATGTAGCGCCGAATCTAGCGGTTTAGTCAGTGTAAAGCATCGCTAGGTATTGGCTTTGACATGCCCCCTCATTAAAATTTGACCAAAAAAAAAAATATATATAAAATATATATATAAAGGAAAAAAATATATATAAAAAAATTTACAAAAAAAGTGACCAAAAAAAATAAATATATATATATATAAAAAGGAAAAAATAATATATATAAAAAAATTTACCAAAAAATTTGACCAAAAAAAAAAAATATATATAAAATATATATAAAGGAAAAATATATATATAAAAAAAAAAATACTAAAAAATTTGACAAAAAAAAATATATAAAATATATATATAAAGGAAAAATATATATATATACTAAAAAATTTGACAAAAAATATATAAAAATATATATATAAAGGAAAAATACTAAAAAAAAATGTACTAAAAAAATGTGACCAAAAAAATAAATATATAAAATATATATATAAAGGAAAAATTTGACAAAAAAAAAAAAATATATATATAAAAGAAAATATATATATATATTTTACAAAAAAATACAAAACAATTTGACCCAAAAAAATATATAAAATATATATATAAAGGAAAAATATATATATATTAAAAAAATTACAAAAAAATTTGACCAAAAAAAAATATATATAAAATATATATATAAAGGAAAAATTTGACAAAAAAAAAAATATATATATATATATATATAAAAGAAATATATATATATATTTTTTTTAAATTACAAAAAATTTGACCCAAAAAAAACATATAAAATATATATATAAAAAAAAAAATATATATATAAAAAAATTACAAAAAAATTTGACCAAAAAAATAATATATATAAAATAATATATAAAAAAAATGGAAAAATATATATATATATTTAAAAAAATGTACTAAAAAATGTGACCAAAAAAAATATATAAAATATATATATAAAGGAAAAATTTGACAAAAAAATAATATATATATATAAAGGAAATATATATATATATTTTACAAAAAAATACAAAAAGGAGCAAGTCGGAAACATGCTAACTGGCCATCCATTCAATTCAATGGCAGCGATAGCATCGGCGTGACATTTTGTAATGTAGCGGCGAATCTAGCGGTTTAGTCAGTGTAAAGCATCGCTAGGTATTGGCTTTGACACGCCCCCTCATTAACCAGGCCGTTTTCCCGGTCCAAATCGGTCGGAAAAGTAGTTTAAAACAAGTCGGAAACATGCTAACTGGCTATCCATTCAATTCAATGGCAGCGATAGCATCTGCGTGACATTTTCTAATGTAGCGGCGAATCTAGCAGTTTAGTCAGTGTAAAGCATCGCTAGGTATTGGCTTTGACACGCCCCCTCATTAACCAGGCCGTTTTCCCGGTCCAAATCGGTCGGAAAAGTCGTTTAAAACAAGTCGGAAACATGCTAACTGGCTATCCATTCAATTCAATGGCAGCGATAGCAGCGGCGTGACATTTTCTAATGTAGCGGCGAATCTAGCGGTTTAGTCAGTGTAAAGCATCGCTAGGTATTGGCTTTGACATGCCCCCTCATTAAAATTTGACCAAAAAAAAAAATATATATAAAAAATATATATAAAAAGGAAAAAAATATATATATAAAAAAAAATTTACAAAAAAAGTGACCAAAAAAAAAATATATATATATATAAAGGAAAAAATATATATAAAAAAAAATTACCAAAAATTTGACCAAGAAAAAAAAAAAATATATATAAAATATATATATAAAGGAAAAAAATATATATAAAAAAAATTACAAAAAAAATTGACCAAAAAAAAAATAATATATATAAAATATATATATAAAAGGAAAAATATATATATATATAAAAAAATTACTAAAAAATTTGACAAAAAATATATATAAAATATATATATAAAAAGGAAAAATATATATATATATTTTAAAAAATGTACTAAAAAAATGTGACAAAAAAATAAATATATAAAATATATATATAAAGGAAAAATTTGACAAAAAAAAAAATATATATATATAAAGGAAATATATATATATATTTTACAAAAAAATACAAAACAATTTGACCCAAAAAAATATATAAAATATATATATAAAGGAAAAAAATATATATATAAAAAAATTACAAAAAATTTGACCAAAAAAAAAATATATATAAAATATATATATAAAGGAAAAATTTGACAAAAAAAAATATATATATATATATATATATAAAGGAAATATATATATATATTTTTTTTAATTACAAAAAAATTTGACCCAAAAAAAAAAAAAAAAAATATAAAATATATATATAAAGGAAAAATATATATATATAAAAAAATTACAAAAAAATTTGACCAAAAAAAATAATATATATAAAATATATATAAAGGAAAAATATATATATATATTTAAAAAAATGTACTAAAAAAATGTGACCAAAAAAATAAATATATAAAATATATATATAAAGGAAAAATTTGACAAAAAAAAAAAATATATATATATATAAAGGAAATATATATATATATTTTACAAAAAAAACACAAAAGGAGCAAGTCGGAAACATGCTAACTGGCCATCCATTCAATTCAATGGCAGCGATAGCATCGGCGTGACATTTTGTAATGTAGCGGCGAATCTAGCGGTTTAGTCAGTGTAAAGCATCGCTAGGTATTGGCTTTGACACGCCCCCTCATTAACCAGGCCGTTTTCCCGGTCCAAATCGGTCGGAAAAGTAGTTTAAAACAAGTCGGAAACATGCTAACTGGCTATCCATTCAATTCAATGGCAGCGATAGCATCGGCGTGACATTTTCTAATGTAGCGGCGAATCTAGCGGTTTAGTCAGTGTAAAGCATCGCTAGGTATTGGCTTTGACACTCCCCCTCATTAACCAGGCCGTTTTCCCGGTCCAAATCGGTCGGAAAAGTAGTTTAAAACAAGTCGGAAACATGCTAACTGGCTATCCATTCAATTCAATTCAATGGCAGCGATAGCATCGGCGTGACATTTTCTAATGTAGCGGCGAATCTAGCGGTTTAGTCAGTGTAAAAAGCATCGCTAGGTATTGGCTTTGACACTCCCCTCATTAACCAGGCCGTTTTCCCGGTCCAAATCGGTCGGAAAAGTCATTTAAAACAAGTCGGAAACATGCTAACTGGCTATCCATTCAATTCAATGGCAGCGATAGCATCGGCGTGACATTTTGTAATGTAGCGGCGAATCTAGCGGTTTAGTCAGTGTAAAGCATCGCTAGGTATTGGCTTTGACACGCCCCTCATTAACCAGGCCGTTTTCCCGGTCCAAATCGGTCGGAAAAGTCGTTTAAAACAAGTCGGAAACATGCTAACTGGCTATCCATTCAATTCAATGGCAGCGATAGCAGCGGCGTGACATTTTCTAATGTAGCGGCGAATCTAGCGGTTTAGTCAGTGTAAAGCATCGCTAGGTATTGGCTTTGACATGCCCCCTCATTAAAATTTGACCAAAAAAAAAATATATAAAATATATATATAAAGGAAAAAAATATATATATAAAAAAATTTACAAAAAAGTGACCAAAAAAATAAATATATATATATATAAAGGAAAAAATAATATATATAAAAAAAAATTACCAAAAAATTTGACCAAGAAAAAAAAAAATATATATATATAAAAATATATATATAAAGGAAAAATATATATAAAAAAAATTACAAAAATTTGACCAAAAAAAATAATATATATAAAATATATATATATAAAAGAAAAATATATATATATATAAAAAAATAACTAAAAAATTTGACAAAAAATATATATAAAATATATATATAAAGGAAAAAAATATATATATATTTAAAAAAAAAAATACTAAAAAAATGTGACCAAAAAAATAAATATATAAAATATATATATAAAAGGAAAAATTTGACAAAAAAAAAAATATATATATATAAAGGAAATATATATATATATTTTACAAAAAAATACAAAACAATTTGACCCAAAAAAATATAAAATATATATATAAAGGAAAAATATATATATATAAAAAAAAAATTACAAAAAAATTTGACCAAAAAAAAAATATATATAAAATATATATATAAAGGAAAAATTTGACAAAAAAAAAAATATATATAATATATATATATAAAGGAAATATATATATATATTTTTTTTAAATTACAAAAAATTTGACCCAAAAAAATAAAAAATATATATAAAGGAAAAAAATATATATATAAAAAAAATTACAAAAAAAATTTGACCAAAAAAAAATATATATATATATATAAAAAAAAAATATATATATATAAAAAAATAAATAAAAAAAATTTGACCAAAAATATATAAAATATATATATAAAGGAAAAATATATATATAAAAAAAAAAATTTGACCAAAAAAAAAATAAATAAAATATATATAAAAGGAAAAATATATATATATAAAAAAAATTACAAAAAAAAACCAAAAAAATATAAAAAAATATATAAAATATATATATAAAGGAAAAATATATATATATTAAAAAAAATACTAAAAAAAATGTGACCAAAAAAAATCCATAAAATATATATATATAAAGGAAAAATTTGACAAAAAAAAAAATATATATATAAAGGAAATATATATATATATTTTACAAAAAAATACAAAAAAAGCAAGTCGGAAACATGCTAACTGGCCATCCATTCAATTCAATGGCAGCGATAGCATCGGCGTGACATTTTGTAATGTAGCGGCGGCGAATCTAGCGGTTTAGTCAGTGTAAAGCATCGCTAGGTATTGGCTTTGACACGCCCCCTCATTAACCAGGCCGTTTTCCCGGTCCAAATCGGTCGGAAAAGTCGTTTAAAACAAGTCGGAAACATGCTAACTGGCTATCCATTCAATTCAATGGCAGCGATAGCAGCGGCGTGACATTTTCTAATGTAGCGGCGAATCTAGCGGTTTAGTCAGTGTAAAGCATCGCTAGGTATTGGCTTTGACATTAACCCCTCATTAAAATTTGACCAAAAAAAAAACATATATATAAAATATATATATAAATTTTCTAAAAAATATATATAAAATTTACAAAAAAAATTTGACCAAAAAAAAAAATATATATATATATATAAAAAAAAAAAAAATATATATAAAAAAAAGTTACCAAAAATTTGACCAAGAAAAAAAAATAAAAAAAATATAAAAAAATAAAAAATATATAAAATATATAAAAATATATATATAAAAAAAAAAAAATATATACAAAAAAAAAAAATTTGACCAAAAAAAAATATATATAAAATATATATATATAAAGGAAAAATATATATATATATAAAAAAAAATACTAATTTGACAAAAAATATATATAAAATATATATATAAAGGAAAAAAATATATATATATTTAAAAAAATGTACTAAAAAAATGTGACCAAAAAAAATAAATATATAAAATATATATATAAAGGAAAAATTTGACAAAAAAAAATATATATATAAAGGAAATATATATATATATTTTACAAAAAATACAAAACAATTTGACCCAAAAAAATATATAAAATATATATATAAAGGAAAAAAAATATATATAAAAAAATTACAAAAAAAATTTGACCAAAAAAAAAAATATATAAAAAATATATATATAAAGGAAAAATTTGACAAAAAAAAAAAATATATATATATATATATAAAAGGAAATATATATATATATTTTTTTTTTTACAAAAAAATTTGACCCAAAAAAACATATATAAAATATATATATAAAGGAAAAAAATATATATATTAAAAAAATTACAAAAAAATTTGACCAAAAAAATAATATATATAAAATATATATATAAAGGAAAATATATATATATATTTAAAAAAATGTACTAAAAAAATGTGACCAAAAAAAAAATATATATAAAATATATATATAAAGGAAAAATTTGACAAAAAAATAATATATATATATAAAGGAAATATATATATATATTTTACAAAAAAATACAAAAAGGAGCAAGTCGGAAACATGCTAACTGGCCATCCATTCAATTCAATGGCAGCGATAGCATCGGCGTGACATTTTTGTAATGTAGCGGCGAATCTAGCGGTTTAGTCAGTGTAAAGCATCGCTAGGTATTGGCTTTGACACGCCCCCTCATTAACCAGGCCGTTTTCCCGGTCCAAATCGGTCGGAAAAAGTCGTTTAAAACAAGTCGGAAACATGCTAACTGGCTATCCATTCAATTCAATGGCAGCGATAGCAGCGGGCGTGACATTTTCTAATGTAGCGGCGGCGATCTAGCGGTTTAGTCAGTGTAAAGCATCGCTAGGTATTGGCTTTGACATGCCCCCTCATTAAAATTTGACCAAAAACCAAAAAATATATAAAATATATATATAAAGGAAAAAAATATATATAAAAAAATTTACAAAAAAAAATAAATATACCAATAAAAAAAAAAATATATAAAAAATATAAATAAAGGAAAAAAAAATAATATATATTAAAAAAATTATATAAAAAAAAATTGACCAAGAAAAAAAAAAAATATATATAAAATATATATATAAAGGAAAAATATATATATATATTTTTGAAAAAATGTACTAAAACAATGTGACCAAAAAAAAATGAAAAAATGTGACCAAAAAAAATATAAAATATATATATAAAGGAAAAATTTGATTAAAAAAAATATATATATATATAAAAGGAAATATATATATATATTTTACAAAAAAATACAAAACAATTTGACCCAAAAAAATATAAAAAATATATATATAAAAAAAAAATATATATATAAAAAAATTACAAAAAAATTTGACCAAAAAAAAAAATATATATAAAATATATATATAAAGGAAAAATTTGACAAAAAAAAAAAAATATATAATATATATATAAAGGAAATATATATATATATTTTTTTTTAATTACAAAAAATTTGACCCAAAAAAATATATAAAATATATATATAAAGGAAAAAAATATATATATAAAAAAATTACAAAAAAATTTGACAAAAAAAAATATATATATAAAATATATATATAAAGGAAAAATATATATATATTTAAAAAAAAATGTACTAAAAAAATGTGACCAAAAAAAATAAATATATAAAATATATATATAAAGGAAAAATTTGACAAAAAAAAATATATATATATAAAAGAAATATATATATATATTTTACAAAAAAATACAAAAAGGATCAAGTCGGAAACATGCTAACTGGCCATCCATTCAATTCAATGGCAGCGATAGCATCGGCGTGACATTTTGTAATGTAGCGGCGAATCTAGCGGTTTAGTCAGTGTAAAGCATCGCTAGGTATTGGCTTTGACACGCCCCCTCATTAACCAGGCCGTTTTCCCGGTCCAAATCGGTCGGAAAAGTAGTTTAAAACAAGTCGGAAACATGCTAACTGGCTATCCATTCAATTCAATAGCAGCGATAGCAGCTGCGTGACATTTTCTAATGTAGCGGCGAATCTAGCGGTTTAGTCAGTGTAAAGCATCGCTAGGTATTGGCTTTGACACTCCCCTCATTAACCAGGCCGTTTTCCCGGTCCAAATCGGTCGGAAAAGTCGTTTAAAACAAGTCGGAAACATGCTAACTGGCTATCCATTCAATTCAATGGCAGCGATAGCATAGGCGTGACATTTTCTAATGTAGCGGCAAATCTAGCGGTTTAGTCAGTGTAAAGCATCGCTAGGTATTGGCTTTGACACGCCCCTCATTAACCAGGCCGTTTTCCGGTCCAAATCGGTCGGAAAAGTAGTTTAAAACAAGTCGGAAACATGCTAACTGGCTATCCATTCAATTCAATGGCAGCGATAGCATCGGCGTGACATTTTCTAATGTAGCGGCGAATCTAGCGGTTTAGTCAGTGTAAAGCATCGCTAGGTATTGGCTTTGACACTCCCCCTCATTAACCAGGCCGTTTTCCCGGTCCAAATCGGTCGGAAAAGTAGTTTAAAACAAGTCGGAAACATGCTAACTGGCTATCCATTCAATTCAATGGCAGCGGGCGAATCTAGCGGTTTAGTCAGTGTAAAGCATCGCTAGGTATTGGCTTTGACACGCCCCCTCATTAACCAGGCCGTTTTCCCGGTCCAAATCGGTCGGAAAAGTCGTTTAAAACAAGTCGGAAACATGCTAACTGGCTATCCATTCAATTCAATGGCAGCGATAGCAGCGGCGTGACATTTTCTAATGTAGCGGCGAATCTAGCGGTTTAGTCAGTGTAAAGCATCGCTAGGTATTGGCTTTGACATGCCCCCTCATTAAAATTTGACCAAAAAAAAAAATATATAAAATATATATATAAAGGAAAAAATATATATATAAAAAAATTTACAAAAAAAGTGACCAAAAAAAAAATATATATATATATAAAAAGGAAAAAATAATATATATAAAAAAAAATTACCAAAAAATTTGACCAAGAAAAAAAAATATATATATAAAATATATATATAAAGGAAAAATATATATATAAAAAAATTCCAAAAAAATTTGACCAAAAAAAATAATATATATAAAATATATATATAAAGGAAAAATATATATATATATAAAAATAACTAAAAAATTTGACAAAAAAATATATAAAATATATATATAAAGGAAAAATATATATATATATTTAAAAAAATGTACTAAAAAAATGTGACCAAAAAAAATAAATATATAAAATATATATATAAAGGAAAAATTTGACAAAAAAAAAATATATATATATATAAAAGGAAATATATATATATATTTTACAAAAAAATACAAAACAATTTGACCCAAAAAATCGGTCGGAAAAGTCGTTTAAAACAAGTCGGAAACATGCTAACTGGCTATCCATTCAATTCAATGGCAGCGATAGCAGCGGCGTGACATTTTCTAATGTAGCGGCGAATCTAGCGGTTTAGTCAGTGTAAAGCATCGCTAGGTATTGGCTTTGACATGCCCCCTCATTCAAATTTGACCAAAAAAAAAAAATATATAAAATGCTATATGCCATTGAATTGAATGGATGGCCAGTTAAAAAATATATATATAAAAAAATGTACAAAAAAAGTGACCAAAAAAAAAAATATATATATATATAAAAGGAAAAAATAATATATATAAAAAAATTACCAAAAAATTTGACCAAGAAAAAAAAAATATATATAAAATATATATATAAAGGAAAAATATATATATAAAAAAAAAAATTACAAAAAAATTTGAACAAAAAAAATAATATATATAAAATATATATATAAAAAAAAAAAAATATATAAAAAAATTACTAAAAATTTGACAAAAAATATATATAAAATATATATATAAAGGAAAAATATATATATATATTTTAAAAAATGTACTAAAAAAATGTGACCAAAAAAAAAAAATATATAAAATATATATATAAAGGAAAAATTTTGACAAAAAAAAAAAATATATATATATAAAGGAAATATATATATATATTTTACAAAAAAATAAAAAACAATTTGACCCAAAAAAATATATAAAATATATATATAAAGGAAAAATATATATATATAAAAAAATTACAAAAAAATTTGACCAAAAAAAAAAAAATATATATAAAAGGATAAATATAAAAAAAAATTTGACAAAAAAAAAAAAATATATAATATATATATATAAAGGAAATATATATATATATATTTTTTTTTTACAAAAAAAAAATTTGACCCAAAAAAACCATATAAAATATATATATAAAGGAAAAAATATATATATAAAAAAAATACAAAAAAATTTGACCAAAAAAAATAATATAGATAAAATATATATATAAAGGAAAAAAATATATATAAAAAAAAAAAAATACTAAAAAATTTGACAAAAATATATATAAAATATATATATAAAGGAAAAATATATATATATATTTAAAAAAATCTACTAAAAAAATGTGACCAAAATAAATAAATATATAAAATATATATATAAAGGAAAAATTTGACAAAAAAAAAATATAAAGGAAAAATATATATATATATAAAGGAAATATATATATATATTTGACAAAAAAATACAAAAAGGAGAAAGTCGGAAACATGCTAACTGGCCATCCATTCAATTCAATGGCAGCGATAGCATCAGCGTGACATTTTGTAATGTAGCGGCGAATCTAGCGGTTTAGTCAGTGTAAAGCATCGCTAGGTATTGGCTTTGACACGCCCCTCATTAACCAGGCCGTTTTCCGGTCCAAATCGGTCGGAAAAGTAGTTTAAAACAAGTCGGAAACATGCTAACTGGCTATCCATTCAATTCAATGGCAGCGATAGCATCGCTGTGACATTTTCTAATGTAGCGGCGAATCTAGCGGTTTAGTCAGTGTAAAGCATCACTAGGTATTGGCTTTGACACGCCCCCTCATTAACCAGGCCGTTTTCCCGGTCCAAATCGGTCGGAAAAGTAGTTTAAAACAAGTCGGAAACATGCTAACTGGCTATCCATTCAATTCAATGGCAGCGATAGCATCGGCGTGACATTTTCTAATGTAGCGGCGAATCTAGCGGTTTAGTCAGTGTAAAGCATCACTAGGTATTGGCTTTGACACGCCCCCTCATTAACCAGGCCGTTTTCCCGGTCCAAATCGGTCGGAAAAGTAGTTTAAAACAAGTCGGAAACATGCTAACTGGCTATCCATTCAATTCAATGGCAGCGATAGCAGCGGCGTGACATTTTCTAATGTAGCGGCGAATCTAGCGGTTTAGTCAGTGTAAAGCATCGCTAGGTATTGGCTTTGACACTCCCCCTCATTAACCAGGCCGTTTTCCCGGTCCAAATCGGTCGGAAAAGTAGTTTAAAACAAGTCGGAAACATGCTAACTGGCTATCCATTCAATTCAATGGCAGCGATAGCATCGGCGTGACATTTTCTAATGTAGCGGCGAATCTAGCGGTTTAGTCAGTGTAAAGCATCGCTAGGTATTGGCTTTGACACTCCCCCTCATTAACCAGGCCGTTTTCCCGGTCCAAATCGGTCGGAAAAGTAGTTTAAAACAAGTCGGAAACATGCTAACTGGCTATCCATTCAATTCAATGGCAGCGATAGCAGCGGCGTGACATTTTCTAATGTAGCGGCGAATCTAGCGGTTTAGTCAGTGTAAAGCATCGCTAGGTATTGGCTTTGACACTCCCCCTCATTAACCAGGCCGTTTTCCCGGTCCAAATCGGTCGGAAAAGTCATTTAAAACAAGTCGGAAACATGCTAACTGGCTATCCATTCAATTCAATGGCAGCGATAGCAGCGGCGTGACATTTTCTAATGTAGCGGCGAATCTAGCGGTTTAGTCAGTGTAAAGCATCGCTAGGTATTGGCTTTGACACGCCCCCTCATTAACCAGGCCGTTTTCCCGGTCCAAATCGGTCGGAAAAGTCGTTTAAAACAAGTCGGAAACATGCTAACTGGCTATCCATTCAATTCAATGGCAGCGATAGCAGCGGCGTGACATTTTCTAATGTAGCGGCGAATCTAGCGGTTTAGTCAGTGTAAAGCATCGCTAGGTATTGGCTTTGACACTCCCCTCATTAACCAGGCCGTTTTCCCGGTCCAAATCGGTCGGAAAAGTAGTTTAAAACAAGTCGGAAACATGCTAACTGGCTATCCATTCAATTCAATGGCAGCGATAGCATCGGCGTGACATTTTCTAATGTAGCGGCAAATCTAGCGGTTTAGTCAGTGTAAAGCATCGCTAGGTATTGGCTTTGACACTCCCCCTCATTAACCAGGCCGTTTTCCCGGTTTAAATCGGTCAGAAAAGTCGTTTAAAACAAGTCGGAAACATGCTAACTGGCTATCCATTCAATTCAATGGCAGCGATAGCATCGGCGTGACATTTTGTAATGTAGCGGCGAATCTAGCGGTTTAGTCAGTGTAAAGCTTCACTAGGTATTGGCTTTGACATGCCCCCTCATTAACCAGGCCGTTTTCCCGGTCCAAATCGGTCGGAAAAGTAGTTTAAAACAAGTCGGAAACATGCTAACTGGCTATCCATTCAATTCAATGGCAGCGATAGCATCGGCGTGACATTTTGTAATGTAGCGGCGAATCTAGCGGTTTAGTCAGTGTAAAGCATCACTAGGTATTGGCTTTGACACGCCCCCTCATTAACCAGGCCGTTTTCCCAAAACAAATCGGTCGGAAAAGTAGTTTAAAACAAGTCGGAAACATGCTAACTGGCTATCCATTCAATTCAATGGCAGCGATAGCAGCGGCGTGACATTTTCTAATGTAGCGGCGAATCTAGCGGTTTAGTCAGTGTAAAGCATCGCTAGGTATTGGCTTTGACACTCCCCCTCATTAACCAGGCCGTTTTCCCGGTCCAAATCGGTCGGAAAAGTAGTTTAAAACAAGTCGGAAACATGCTAACTGGCTATCCATTCAATTCAATGGCAGCGATAGCAGCGGCGTGACATTTTCTAATGTAGCGGCGAATCTAGCGGTTTAGTCAGTGTAAAGCATCGCTAGGTATTGGCTTTGACACGCCCCTCATTAACCAGGCCGTTTTCCCGGTCCAAATCGGTCGGAAAAGTCGTTTAAAACAAGTCGGAAACATGCTAACTGGCTATCCATTCAATTCAATGGCAGCGATAGCAGCGGCGTGACATTTTCTAATGTAGCGGCGAATCTAGCGGTTTAGTCAGTGTAAAGCATCGCTAGGTATTGGCTTTGACATGCCCCCTCATTAAAATTTGACCAAAAAAAAAAAATATATATAAAATATATATATAAAGGAAAAAAATATATATATAAAAAAAATTTACAAAAAAAGTGACCAAAAAAAAATATATATATATATAAAGGAAAAAAATATATATATAAA
The DNA here is from genome assembly GCA_029706075.1 of Aldrovandia affinis. Lineage (NCBI taxonomy): Eukaryota > Metazoa > Chordata > Actinopteri > Notacanthiformes > Halosauridae > Aldrovandia > Aldrovandia affinis. The sequence continues at coordinate 24,282 of JAINUG010000893.1, read as the reverse complement.
AAAATTACCAAAAATTTGACCAAGAAAAAAAAAAATATATATAAAATATATATATAAAGGAAAAAAATATATAAAAAAAATTACAAAAAAATTTGACCAAAAAAAAAAAAATATATATATATATATTTATAATAACCCTAACCTTAAAATATTTCACAAAAAAATATATACATAAAATATATATATAAAGGAAAAAAAATATATATATAAAAAAATTACCAAAAAATTTGACCAAAAAAAAAAAAATATATAAAAAATATATATAAAAGGAAAAAAATTATATAAAAAAAAAATACAAAAAATTTGACCAAAAAAAAATATATATATATATTTTTTATAAAAACCCTAACCTTAAAATATTTGACAAAAAAAATATATACATAAAATATATATATAAAGGAAAAAAATATATATATAAAAAAATGTACAAAAAAAGTGACAAAAAACAACAAAATAAAATATATATATAAAGGAAAAAAATATATATAAAAAAATATTTAAAAAAAATTTGACAAAAAAAATATATACATAAAATATATATATGAAAGAAAATATATATATATATATTTAAAAGAAAAAATTGACAAAAATTAGACAAAAAAATAATATATAAAATTTATATATAAAGGAAAAAAATATATATTAAAAAAATATTTACAAAACAATTTGACAAAACAAAATATATACATAAAATATATATATAAAAAAAAAAAAAAAAATATATAAAAAAATGTTTAAAAAAATGTGACAAAAAAAATAACATATAAAATATATATATAAAGGAAAAAAATATATATTAAAAAATATTTACAAAAAAATTTGACAAAACAAAATATATACATAAAATATTACATTTTTTACATTTTACATTTTAAGCATTTAGCAGACGCTCTTATCCAGAGCGACTTACAAGATGTGCATCAATACATGGTAGGAACAATCATAGTTAGCGCACGAGATCAGTGCAGGAATACAGCAATAGACATCATTGCAGGCATCTGCGTACCATACCTGTAACACCGGGAAGGAAAAGGTATTTTACATTTTACAAAATGTACAGTTCTTTTTTTTTTTTTTTTTTTTTTAGTAAAGAGTATAGTGTTGAACAAGTAGACAGTGGTGAAGACAATTTAGCTAGATGGACAGAGATCAGGGGTAGTGGAGTCTGAAGAGGTGGGTTTTGAGTCTCTTGCGGAAGATTGGAAGTGATTCCGCAGTCCTGACCAATTGCGGGAGGTCGTTCCACCAGCGAGGGACCAGGACAGAGAAGAGGCGAGACCGCGAGGAGCGGCTGCCAGGCGCCCGGAGGGATGGGGCAGTCAGTCTGCCAGCGGAGGCGGAGCGGAGAGGTCTGGAAGGGGTGTAGGGCGTGACGAGTGACTGGAGGTATGGGGGAGCAGTACCTCTGGCCGCTTGAAAAGCAAGCACCAGTGACTTGAATCTGATGCGTGCTGCGATGGGGAGCCAGTGCAGACAGGAGAGTAGAGGGGTGACGTGGGTGAACTTCGGCTGGTTGAACACCAGGCGAGCAGCAGCGTTCTGGACTAGTTGCAGTGGCTTGATGGCACAGGCCGGAAGGCCTGCCAGCAAGGAGTTGCAGTAGTCCAGACGTGAGATCACCAGGGCCTGGACCAGGAGTTGAGTGGCCTCTTGGGTGAGGAACGGTCGGATCCTCCGGATGTTGTGGAGGGAGAAACGGCAGGTCCGAGTGATCGCTGCAATATGGCTCGAGAAGCACAGCTGGTTGTCCAGGGTTACCCCAAGACTCCTGGCAGACTGGGACGGAGACACTATGGAGCCTTCCACGGTGATTGATGCATCAATCATCGGGAGCCCTTCGCTGGGAGGAAGAGCAGCTCTGTCTTCCCCAGGTTCAGCTTCAGGTGGTGGGTGGACATCCATGCGGAGATGTCAGCCAGGCATGCAGAGATCCGTGCCGGGACCTGGGTATCAGATGGAGGAAGGAGAGAAACAGTTGAGTGTCATCAGCATAACAGTGATAGGAAAAACCATGAGCAGAAATAACAGAACCAAGTGACTTGGTGTACAGAGAAAATAGGACAGGGCCTAGCACCGAGCCCTGCGGGACACCGGTAGAGAGGGTGCGGGGAGAGGAGGGATCCTCTCCAGGCCACCTGGTAGGACCGGTCAGCCAGGTAGGACTCAAACCATGTCAACACAGATCCAGAGATTCCCATCTCGACGAGAGATGAGAGCAGGATCCGGTGGTCCACGGTGTCGAATGCCGCCGACAGGTCGAGAGAAGGAGGACGGAGCTAAGGGATCTGGACTTGGCGATGTGAAGAGCCTCTGTGACCGCAAGGAGAGCAGTCTCTGTGGAGTGGCCTGCTCTGAACCCAGATTGGTTAGGATCAAGCAGGTCGTTCTGTGAGAGATGAGCAGACAGTTGATTATAGACAGCCCGCTCTAACGTTTGGAGAGGAATGGGAGGAGAGAGACAGGTCGGTAGTTAGAGATGACAGCAGGATTCAGAGAGGGTTTTTGAGGAGGGGGACAACCTGAGCGCATTTGAGGGAGGAGGGGACAGAGCCAGAGGACAGAGAGGAGTTAATGACATTAGAGACAAAGGGGAGGATGTCCATAGCAATGGACTGGAAGAGGGGAAGGAATGGGATCAAGAGGGCAGGTGGTGGGACGGTGGGAGAGAACAAGTTGAAGGATGTCAGAGTCAGGGAGGGGTGAGAAGGAGGACAGAGGAGTGGGAGGTTTAGGTAGCGGGATGGGAGAGGGAGAGGTTGGGGGGAAGGAGTTGCGAATGACCTCAACCTTCTCGTGAAAGAAGGATGAGAAGTCATCAGCGGTTATAGAGGAGGGGGTGGGGGAGGAGGAGGGGTGAGGAGAGAGGAAAACGTAGCATAGAGTTTACGTGGGTTGGAAACAGAAGATTGAATTTTAGAAAGGAAAAATGCAGACTTAGCAGATGAGAGGTTAGCGGAGAAGGAAGCCAGGAGTGTGTGGAAGTCAGACAGAGCTGCAGGGGATTTGGATTTTCTCCATTTCCTTTCTGCCGCACGCAGCTTCAGTCGGTTAGCCCGAATGGAATCGGTTAGCCATGGGGCGGGGGCGGAGACGAGCGGGTTTAGCGGATAGAGGACAGAGTAAGTCAAAGGAGGAGGAGAGAGAGGAAAGTAGGGTGGATGATGCTACTTCAGCAGGTAGCTGAGAGAAGGCATCAGTAGGGGAAGGAAGATAGGACAGTAGCTGACAGGGCAGCGGGTGAGAGAGTGCGGAGGTTGCGACGGACAAGGACAGTGGGAGCAGGTGAAGATGGTGTAGGGACAGAGGGGAGAGGGAGGGAGAAGGACAGAAAGGAATGGTCAGACACATGTAGAGGCGATACCGTAATGTTGGGTGAGGCACAGTTCCTGGTGAAGACCAGGTCCAGTTGGTTACCGGCCTTGTGGGTGGATGGGGATTCAGCCATGGTGAAGTCAAAGGACTGAAGCAGGGGAGGAATGCAGAGGCCTGGGAGGACTCTAGCTGCAGGTTGAAGTCCCGAGGAGTAAGACGGAGTGCCATCCTCAGGAAGGCACTGAGTAGGGCATCCATCTCGTCTAAGAAACTCCCCAGTGGACCTGGAGGGCGGTAAAGAACAATGATGTGCAGTTTACATGGAACAGTGACAGTGACAGCATGAAATTCAAAGGAGGAGGGGGAGAAGTGAGGAAGAGGGACAATACCAAATCTCCACAGGGGGGAGATCAGTATACCTGTCCCTCCACCTCTACCTGAGGGTCGTGGAGTGTGGGAGAAGGTGTAGGCGGCAGAGAGAGCAGCAGGGGTGGCCGTGTTTTGCGGAGTGATCCAGGTCTCCGTAAGCGCCAGGAACTGCAGGGAGAGTAGCGAGGCCTGGGCCGAGATGAAATCGGCCTTCCGGACAGCGGACTGGCAGTTCCATAGTCCACCAGCTACCACCACGTCAACACCGGGAGATCTAGGAGGGTGGATGAGGTTGGACAGATTACGGGTGTGGGTAGAATCTCTCCTTCTAGGCAATCTAGAAGAGGAGACATGGACAAAATATATATATAAAGGAAAATATATATATATATATTTAAAAGAAAATTGACAAAAATTAGACAAAAAAAAATAATATATAAAATTTATATATAAAGGAAAAAAATATATATTAAAAAAATATTTACAAAACAATTTGACAAAACAAAATATATACATAAAATATATATATAAAGGAAAATATATATATATATATTTAAAAGAAAATTGAAAAAAAATTAGACAAAAAAAATAATATATAAAATTTATATATAAAGGAAAAAAATATATATTAAAAAAAAATTGACAAAAAAATAAATATATAAAGGAAAAAAATATATAAATATAAAAATATATATATATATTTATAACCCTAACCCTAACCTTAAAAAATTGGCAAAAATAAATAAATATATAAAATATATATATAAAGGAAAAAAATATATATATAAAAAAATGTACAAAAAAAGTGACAAAAAACAACAACATATAAAATATATATATAAAGGAAAAAAATATATATTAAAAAAATATTTACAAAAAAATGTGACAAAACAAAATATATACATAAAATATATATATAAAGGAAAATATATATATATTTAAAAGAAAATTGACAAAAATTTGACAAAAAAAATAAAAACAAATATATATATAAAGGAAAAAAATATATATGTATAAAAAATTGACCAAAAAATGTGAGAAAAAATAAAAATAAATTAATATTAAAAATATTAATAATAATAATAATAATAATTAATAATTAATAATTAATAATTATTATTATTATTAATTAACCCTAACCCTAACCCTAATAATAATAATAATTAATAATAATAATAATTTAAATTACTTACCCTTTAAATTAATTACATTTACTAACCCTAACCCTAAAAATATATATATAAAAGGAAAAAAATATATAAATTTTAAAAATATATATATATTTATAACCCTAACCCTAACCTTAAAAAATTTGACAAAAAAAATATATACATAAAATATATATATAAAGGAAAAAAAAATATATAAAAAAATGTACAAAAAAAGTGACAAAAAAACAACAACATATAAAATATATATATAAAGGAAAAAAATATATATAAAAAAATTATTTACAAAAAAATGTGACAAAACAAAATATATACATAAGATATATATATAAAGGAAAAAATATATATATATATTTAAAAGAAAATGGACAAAAATTTGACAAAAAAAATAAAAACAAATATATATATAAAGGAAAAAAATATATATATAAAAAAAATTGACCAAAAAATGTGAGAAAAAAATAAAATAAAATATATATATAAAGGAAAAATATATATATATAAAAAAATTTGACAAAAAAATGACAAAAAAATAAATATATAAAATATATATATAAAGGAAAAATATATATAAATATAAAAATGTGACAAAAAAATGTGACAAAAAAATGTGACAAAAAAATGTGACAAAAAAATGTGACAAAAATGTGACAAAAAAATATATATATAAAATATATATATAAAGGAAAAAAATATATATTAAAAAAATTGACAAAAAAATGTGACAAAAAAATAAATATATAAAATATATATATAAAGGAAAAATATATATATAAAAAAAAAAATGTACAAAAAAATTTGACAAAAAAAGCAACATATAAAATATATATATATATAAAGGAAAAAAATATATATTAAAAAAATTTGACAAAAATAAAAATAAATTAATGTTAAAAATATTAACGGTTGTGTAACGGTTGTTAAACGGTATATGTACAAAAAAATTAAAAAAATATAAACTACAAAATTTGACAAAAAAAAAATATATATATATATAAAGGAAAAATATATATATAAAAAATGTGACCAAAAAATTTGACAAAAATTGACAAAATATAAAAATAAATTAATATTAAAAATATTAATAATTATTATTATTATTAATTAACCCTAACCCTAACCCTAACCCTAACCCTAACCCTAATAATAATAATAATTATACTAATAATAATAATTATTATTAATTAGTATTATTAATTAGTATTATTAATATTTTTAATATTAATTTATTTTTATTTTTATCAAATTTTTTTGTAATAATAATAATAATTTAAAATATTTTACATTAATTTCAAAAAAATATATAAATAAATAAATAAATATATATATTTATAACCTTAACCCTAACCCTAAAAAAATTTGACCAAAAAAATAAATATATAAAATATATATATAAAGGAAAAAAATATATATATAAAAAAAATGTACAAAAAAATGTGACAAAAAACAACATATAAAATATATATATAAAGGAAAAATATATATATTAAAAAAATGTGACAAAAAAATATATATACATAAAATATATATATAAAGGAAAAAAAATATATATTAAAAAAATGTACAAAAATTTGACAAAAAAAATGTACAAAAAAAAATGTACAAAAAACTAAATATATATAAAATATAAATATAAAGGAGAAAAACATTTTTAGATAAAAAAATATATATAAAAACATTAACAAAAACATTTGACAAAAAAACCCCATATAAAATATATATATATAAAGGAAAAAAAGTATATAAATATAAAAATATATATATATTTATAACCCTAACCCTAACCTTAAAAAATGTGAGAAAAAAACAACATATAAAATATATATATAAAGGAAAAAAATATATATTAAAAAAATATTTACAAAACAATTTGACAAAACAAAATATATACATAAAATATATATATAAAGGAAAATATATATATATATATTTTAAAGAAAATTGACAAAAATTTGACAAAAAAATAATATATAAAATTTATATATAAAGAAAAAAATATATATAAAAAAAAAAATTGACAAAGAAAATAAATATATAAAATATATACAAAAAAAAAAAAATATATATATAAAAAAATTGAGCAAAAATGTGAGAAAAAATAAAATAAAATATATATATAAAGGAAAAAAATATATAAATATAAAAATGTGACAAAAAAATGTGACAAAAAAATGTGACAAAAAAATGTGACAAAAAAATGTGACAAAAATGTGACAAAAAAATGTGACAAAAAAATGTGACAAAAATATAAATATATAAAATATATATAAAAGGAAAAAAATATATATTAAAAAAATTGACAAAAAATGTGACAAAAAAATAAATATATAAAATATATATATAAAAAGGAAAAATATATATATAAAAAAATGTGACCAAAAAATTGACAAAATATAAAAATAAATTAATATTAAAAATATTAATAATAATAATTATTATTAATTAACCCTAACCCTAACCCTAATAATAATAATAATTATACTAATAATTATTAGTATTATTAATTAGTATTATCAATTAGTATTATTAATTAGTATTATTAATTAGTATTATTAATTAGTATTATTAATTATTTTTAATATTTTTTTGTAATAATAATAATAATTTAAAATATTTTTAATTAATTTTAAAAAAAATATACATTAAAAAAATATATATATTTTAACCCTAACCCTAACCCTAAAAATGTGGAAAAAAATTGACAAAAAAATATATATATTTTTTGCACTATTGGGCGCACCGGATTATAAGGCGCACTGTCAATGAATGGCCTATTTACGATCTTTTTTCATATATAAAGCGCACCGGACTATAAGGCGCATTAAGCGAGAAAAAAAACAGTCAGATAAGTCAGTCAGTCAAACTTTATTAAACGCGTTCACAATAACTCTCAACATTATTCAAACGTTAATGAGCGTATTCACAATAACTACCAACCTTGTTCAGTTGTAACACGTAAAAAACACAGTCTGATACCGCTAAATCAAACGTTAGCGTATTCACAAAAGCTCTCAAAATTGTTCAGTTATAACACGTAAAATACAACACAATACACTCACTTTTTCAGTTTATTCCTCGTCCACAAATCCTTCAAATTCTTCATCTTCAGTGTCCGAGTTTAACATTTGGGCGATTACGGTATCCAACATGCCCGAATCCCTCTCGTCATTATCCGAGTCAATTCTACAGTCAAAGGTGTCGGCAGATTGCTCATTTTTGCGAAACGGAGGAGGAGAGACTGCGCATAAGGTAACAAAGAACTAAATACATTTTATTTCACGTTATTTGTATGTTTGGAAAACGTATTTTGTAGACTATTGTTGTATTCCTGCACTGAAAACTAGCTAGCTGCTGCCAATAGTGCGTTAACACTAGCAGATTTAACTTTAACCAGATACACTGTGATTGAATGGAAGCCGACAGCAGATAATGAGCATGGATTGTGCTTTTTTAATGATAAAAACAACATGAGATTTGGCACACTGTCAGAGCTGGCTAGCTAAACATTGTAACGTTACACCTAATTTTGCTATGGTAATAAATTGTACATTACATAATTTTATTTATTGACATGATCAATATTTCGTCGTTTGCACAGTCATGTTTAGCCCCTATGTTGTAACGCTAGCAGAAGCTCTGTTTAAGTGGCTAGCATGTAGCTAGCAGAAGCTCATTTTATAAGTTTATCAAGGTTTACAAGAAGCTCCGCTTATAAGTTTAAATGTGTTTTTGAAGATTTTGTCAGGGTTTTAGTAGGTGTGGAACCAAGTGTGAGAGAGAGAGAGAGACCCAGAATGCGTAGATGCGTTAAGAATATTTATTTAATCTTAACGCTGGCAGGAACGGAATGAATGCAAAACCGTGTCGCGAAAACACAGAGAACTAACAAAATAAAACAAAATAAACAAACGACCCGGAACAAACCAAACTAGCTAAATAAGAACTCCAAAACGTATTCCAGAACACGGAATAAACAAAACACTGGCAATCTAAGAAAACAAACAAGACACGAATAAACAAAGTCACGCGAGGCAAGAACACTAGGCAATAGAGGTTTCGACCAAACAAGCAAGATAATGTCCAAGCAAGGAACAGAGAATTTCAGCTGGTTAAATGTCCTCCCGGTAAATGATCACAGCTGTCTGTAATGACATTGATTAGCTAGGTGCATTCTTGCCGTGTCTTTTACTCCTCCTGATTGGCGCTTGGGGGAAATTTCTAATTGCCGGTCGAATCGTTACAGATTTATGTTAGTATTTTTTCGAAGACGTTTTTTGTTCAAGTGGACCCATTCCCTTCTTGGTTATGTGCAGCCAGTGAGGTATGTTAACGTTATACTGACTTTGTGTTCATGTTTTGTACTTAGGTTGTAATTGTTAGGTGACGATGTATTTATGTTGTGCATTATTGTGAACTTTGTACAGTTCGACGGTGGATATGAGAAGAGAGAAAGGTGGATATGAGAAGAGAGAAAGGTGGATTTGAGAGAGAGAGAGAGAGAGAGAGAGAGAATAAATTCATCCATCTGTAATCGAAGAACCGTGGTCAAGTGTGTTTCCTGAAGGGAGTGATAGTCAGTAAGCACAACCAGAATTAATACCGTATTGACCCGAATATAAAACGACCCCGATTATAAAACGACCCCCCTTTTTCAAGACTCATTTTTGGAAAAATACTTTTTTGAAGACCAAATCTTGTTTGTATAAAGAAAATCATTTTATTTGTCTTCACATTAAATAAAACAATGTAGGCTGTTTGTAACATCTTTTGGTAAAATCATGTTTTCAGTATTCAACAATTGTCTAGATTGCAATAAAACAGTAGTGCAATTGTCAGGAGTGTAGTAGGGGTGGAACCAAATGCAGGCGCGAAAGAGACCCAAAATACGGAAATATGTTTATGGTATTTATTTTCCACAAACGTAAGCAAAACAATGTCTGTGGCGACACGCAAATAACTAACCAAACAAATCAAAATGATAAACGAACTGAAACAAACAAAGCAAATCCAAAACGTAATCCAAAACACGGATTTAACTAAACAGAGGAACTATAATATTGAAAAAAAACAAGAATCAACTTTATCGTAAATTTCTGATTGCCGGTCGAATCGCCCTCTGTTGTTGTGAATGAATTTTTACGCTAAAAAAATTTGGGGCGCGAATATAAAAGGATGCGATTTTTTCAGACTTTTTTCTAGGAAAAAACGGTACATAAGGCGCACCGGATTATAAGGCGCACTGTCGATTTTTGAGAAAATTAAAGGCTTTTAAGTGCGCCTTATAGTGCGAAAACTACGGTACATAAAATATATACATAAAGGAAAAAAATATATATAAAAAAAAAAGTGACAAAAAAATGTGACAAAAATAAAAATAAATTAATATTAAAAATAATAATAATAATAATAATAATAATAATAATTAATTAATTAATTATTAATTATTATTATTATTATTATTAATTAACCCTAACCCTAATAATAATAATAATTAATAATAATAATAATAATTTAAATTACTTACCCTTTAAATTAATTACATTTACTAACCTAACCCTAAAAATATATATATATAAAAAAATATATAAATTTTAAAAAAATATATATATTTATAACCCTAACCCTAACCTATAAAATTTGACAAAAAAATAAATATATAAAATATATATATAAAGGAAAAAAATATATATTAAAAAATATTTACAAAAATTTGACAAAAAAAAAATATACATAAATATATATATAAAGGAAAAAATATATATATATAAAAAAAATATTGACAAAAAAATTTGACAAAATATAAAAATAAATTAATATTAAATAATAACCCTAACCCTAACCCTAATAATAATAATAATTAATAATAATAATTTAAATTACTTACCCTTTAAATTAATTACATTTACTAACCCTAACCCTAAAAAATATATAAATATAAAAATGTGACAAAAAAATGTGACAAAAAAATAAATATATAAAATATATATATAAAGGAAAAATATATATATTAAAAAAATTGACTAAAAATGTGACAAAAAAATAAATATATAAAATATATATAAAGGAAAAATATATATATAAAAAAATGTGACAAAAAAAATTGACAAAATATAAAAATAAATTAATATTAAAAATATTAATAATAATTATTATTATTAATTAACCCTAACCCTAACCCTAATAATAATAATAATTATACTAATAATTATTAGCATTATTAATTAGTATTATTAATTAGTATTATTAATTAGTATTATTAATTAGTATTATTAATTAGTATTACTAATATTTTTAATATTAATTTATTTTTATTTTTATCAAATTTTTTTGTAATAATAATAATAATTTAAAATATTTTTAATTAATTTCAAAAAAGATATATTAAAAAAATATATATATTTATAACCTAACCCTAACCCTAAAAATGTGAAAAAAATTTGACAAAAAAAAATATACATAAAATATATACATAAAGGAAAAAATATAAATATTAAAAAAAGTGTCAAAAAAATGTGACAAAAATAAAAATAAATTAATATTAAAAATATTAATAATAATAATTATTATTAATTAACCCTAACCCTAACCCTAATAATAATAATAATTAATAATAATAATAATTTAAATTACTTACCCTGTAGTGAGCACTGGAGAGAGAGAGGCAGAATTCCCTGCGGCAACACGCCCACGTTCTCGGACTCACCTGACAGGTGACGTGTCAGCCGGGAAGTAGAGATAAGCGGGGAGTGGATTGAGGGAGTCCAGAGCTTCCTGACGTGGCAGTACGCATGTATCTGGATCAGAGCGATGTGCTCTAATAAAGTGTTTTTGCAACCTTGAAAACCAAGCCATTTGTTTTCTCTGCAAACACCACATTGGTGACCCGACGTTTCTTCGGACGATTCCGAAGTGATTATTTATTTTATTTTTTTCTACGAAAGATGCACGCCGTCGCTCTCAAGCTCCCGGAGTTCTGGCAGGAACATGCCGCCGTGTGGTTCGCTCAAGCGGAGGCGCAGTTCGCGTTGAGAGGCATAACGCAGGAGGACACGAAATACTTCTACGTGGTTGCTGCTCTAAATAGTTCGACAGCATCGCGGGTATTAAGCCTACTCCAGGATCCTCCGGAAGACGATAAGTACTTGGCTCTCAAACAGCTCCTGTTGGAGACTTTCGAGCTGTCAGAACCTGAGCGTGCTCGCAAGCTCCTTACACTGCCTGGTTTGGGGGATTCTAAACCGTCGGAGTTAATGGACCATATGCTGACACTTTTGGGTAACCACCAACCGTGTTTCATATTCCGGGAATTGTTTATGCAGCAGATGCCCAGTCAAGTGCGTGCAACTCTGGCAGGTTCCCGGTGAAAGACCTCAGGGCTCTGGCCAGGGAAGCCGATAAAGTTTTAAACTCCAGCCGGATGCCCGGTCCTGCAGTAAGAGTGGTTGGCGCTGCTGATGTGCAGGCTATCCGGGAGGATGTCATCGCCGCTACCCAGCGGCAGCGACCTACAGCGGGCCTCTGCTACTATGATGCCAGGTTTGGCACACGCGCTAAGCAGTGCCGTCCGCCTTGCTCTTTCGCGTCGGAAACGGCAGAGCCGACGCCCATTAGCTGCGTTGAGTGTCGGCAAGGCTAGCAGTTTGCTTTTTTTCTTACGGACTCTGTTTCTGATCGGCGATTTCTATGCGACACAGGCGCGCAGGTTAGCGTCCTCCCTGCGTCTGCTTTGGACGTACAGACTGGGGTCGTGGACCACCTCTAGAGGCAGCCAACGGCAGCACTATCCCCACTTTTGGCAGACGAGCAGTGGACCTTTGTTTTGATGGGCAACATTTCCAGTGGGTGTTTGTGCTAGCGTCTGTGTCTACCCCGTTGTTGGGCGCAGATTTTCTGTGTGCTAACAGCCTGCTGGTCGATGTGAGGAACAGACGGCTGGTGAATGCGGAGACATTCGCAACGCTTCCGGGTTCTCCCAGCAGCACCGGGACGTCCAAGCTGTCTAGCGCCCTGTCATCTGCGGATATGTTTCAGCGCCTCCTGATGGATTTCCCGGACCTCACTACGCCCACGTTCTCTTCGGCAGCCGTCAAGCATGGGGTGGATCATTTTATCGCCACTACGGGTCCGCCGGTCCACGCCCGGGCAAGGCGGTTGGACCCGCAGAAGCTGGCTGTGGCTAAAGCGGAGTTTGACTCCATGGAACGCTTGGGGATTGTGCGTAGGTCCAGCAGTCCTTGGGCCTCACCCCTCCACTTGGTTCCGAAAACAGGGGGTGGCGCCCATTGCGGGGACTATCGACGACTTAATGACGCCACGACTCCTGACCGCTACCCTATACCGTACATACAGGATTTCTCGGCTCGATTAGCTGGGAGGGTTTTGTTTTCGAAAATTGATTTGATCAGGGGTTATCACCAGGTTCCGGTTCAGCCGCAAGATATCCCTAAAACCGCGGTAATAACCCCGTTTGGGCTATTTGAGTTTTTAAGAATGCCTTTCGGGTTAAAAAACGCGGCCCAAACTTTTCAGCGCTTAATGGATAGGGTTTTGCGGGATATGCCTTTTCTTTTCGTTTATTTAGACGACATCCTGGTGGCCAGTGTCACCAGCGATGAGCACCAGGCCCATCTCCGGGCCCTTTTTGCGCGCCTCAGCGAACACGGGTTAATTATTAATCTGGCGAAATGTCAATTTGGGGTTCCCGTGGTGGATTTCCTCGGCCACCGCGTCACCCGGGAAGGTGCGGTGCCCCTCCCTTCTAAGGTCGAGGCTATTCAAAATGTTCTGCGACCGGTTACAGTTCGGGCTTTGCAGGAGTTTTTGGGCATGGTAAATTTTTACCATCGTTTCATTCCCAGAGCCGCTCGGCTAATGCTGCCCCTGTACGCTGCCCTTAAAGGGGCTACAGCAAAGCAACTGGTAAGTTGGTCGGCCGAGATGTCGCATGCTTTTTTAAAAACGAAAGAGGCATTAGCGAATGCTACTCTACTTACGCACCCTTGGTCGGACGTGCCGGTTTCTGTAACCACGGATGCATCGGATTTTGCGGTTGGCGGGGTGCATGAACAGCTAGTTAATGGGGTTTGGCAGCCGCTTGCTTTTTTTAGCCGCCAGCTCCGTCCTGCTGAGCGCAATTACAGCACGTTCGATCGCGAGCTCCTTGCTCTTTATTTAGCTGTGCGTCATTTCCGGTTCCTGCTCGAAGGCCGCACGTTCACGGCTTTTGTAGACCACAAGCCTTTAGCCCTAGCTATGGCTATGGTTAAGGAGCCATGGTCCGCCCGTCAGCAAAGGCAGTTGGCATTCGTCTCGAATTCACCACGGACATCCAGCACGCCGCAGGTAAGGACAACGTGGTGGCTGACTGTCTTTCGCGGTCCATAGTGGATGCGGTCAATTTAGGGGTGGATTACGGGCAAATGGCTGCTGACCAGGCGTCTGATCCCGAAGTGCAGGTGTTACGCGCAGCGACTACAGGTCTGCAGCTGCAGGAGGTGAGTTTTGGTCCTTCATGCACCCCCACTCCTTTGTGATGTGTCCACCGGGGTCGCCAGACCGGTGGTGCCGGTGGTTTGGCAGTGGCGTATTTTCGAGGTTTTACACAACCTATCCCATCCGGGCCGCAAGGCGTCGCAAAACTATTGTCTGGAAGGTTTGTGTGGCATGGCCTGAAAAAGGATGTTCGTGACTGGGTGAATGCTTGCTTAGCGTGTCAACGGGCTAAAGTTCACAAGCACACTAAGGCTCCGTTAGCGCCGTTCGCCGTCCCTGAAAGGCGGTTTGACCACGTTAATGTGGATCTAGTGGGGCCGTTGCCTCCGTCGTGGGGTTACACACACCTTTTAACAATTGTAGATAGGACCACGCGTTGGCCGGAGGTAATACCGCTGACGTCCACCACCACTGCTGAGGTGGCTCGGGCGTTTATTAGTGCGTGGGTCTCGCGTTTCGGGTTCCGGCCGATTTATCCTCCGACCGTGGGGCTCAGTTTACGTCAGAGTTGTGGGCGGCGATAGCTCGGCAGTTGGGGGTGACGCTGCATTGACTACGGCGTATCACCCTCAGGCTAATGGGATGTGCGAGCGTTTTCACCGTTCATTAAAGGTGTCCCTCCGCGCTGCACTGCAGGGGGACGCTTGGTTTGATACGCTCCCATGGGTCTTACTGGGTCTTAGGACTGCCCCTAAGGCTGATTTAGGAGCATCTTCTGCGGAGCTGGTTTATGGGCAACCATTGCACGTACCAGGGGAGTTTCTACCTAGCTGTTCGGTGCCTTGGTCAGCTACGCGCCAGCTCCCGGTTCTGCGGGACGGTCTGAAATCGTCACCCCTGTGCCTACGACACATCACGGTTTGCCCCGCTCCCCACGTTCATCCAGGTTTGGGTGAGGTGCGCTTTGTGTTTGTGCGCCAAGATAAGCATCGTAGCCCTTTGCAGCCTCCTTACGAGGGACCATTTCGAGTAATAAAGTCCGGGAGAAATTTTTGTTTTGGATATCGGTGGTAGATCTGACCGCATTACTGTAGACCGCTTAAAACCGGCGCACGTCGATTTAGATTCGCCGGTAGAGGTCGCTTGTCCTCCGCGCAGAGGTCGCCCTCCCGCTCTCAGGTCGAGAAATCCTGCCCCTGACTTAAACCCTGACCCTGGTGACAGCCCTAAAACTGACTCTGGTATGGGTCCTGATCCGTCCGGGGCTGCGGGCAAGAGACTGGGGAGGTTTGGCCGTGTAATCCAGACCCCTAGGCGGTTTGCTGCCACAGTAAATTCTGGGGGGGCTTGTGTAGTGAGCACTGGAGAGAGAGAGGCAGAATTCCCTGCGGCAACACGCCCACGTTCTCGGACTCACCTGACAGGTGACGTGTCAGCCGGGAAGTAGAGATAAGCGGGGAGTGGATTGAGGGAGTCCAGAGCTTCCTGACGTGGCAGTACGCATGTATCTGGATCAGAGCGATGTGCTCTAATAAAGTGTTTTTGCAACCTTGAAAACCAAGCCATTTGTTTTTCTCTGCAAACACCACAACCCTTTAAATTAATTACATTTACTAACCCTAACCCTAAAAAATATATATATAAAAGGAAAAAAATATATAAATTAAAAATATATATATATATTTATAACCCTAACCCTAACCCTAAAAAATTTGACAAAAAAAATAAATATATAAAATATATATATAAAGGAAAAAAATATATAATAAAAATTTGACAAAAAAATTTGACACAATTTTTTGACAAAAACAATAAATATATAAAATATATATATAAAGGAAAAATATATATATTAAAGAAATATTTACTAAAAAATTTAACAACAAAAAAATATATATAAAATATATATATAAAGCAAAAATATATATATATAAAAAAGAAAATTGACAAAAATTTGTAAAAAAAAATATATATATAAAACGATATATAAAGGAAAAAAATATATATATAAAAAAAATAGACAAAAAAATATATAAAATATATATATAAAGGAAAAATATATATTTGTTAAAAAAAATAGACAAAAAAATAAAAATAAAATATATAAAATATATATATATAACCCTAACCCTAACCCTAAAAACTTTGACAAAAAAAAAAATATATATAATATATATATATTAAAAAAAAAATGTACAAAAATTTGACAAAAAAAAATAAAATATATATATAAAGGAAAAGAATATATATACAAAAAAATGTACAAAAAAATTTGACAAAAAAGCAACATATAAAATATATATATATAAAGGAAAAAATATATATTAAAAAAATGTGACAAAAAAATTTGACAAAAATTAAAATAAATTAATGTTAAAAATATTAACGGTTGTGTAACGGTTTTTAAACGGTATATGTACAAAAAAATTAAAAAATATAAACTACAAAATTTGACAAAAAAAAATATATATATATATAAAAGGAAAAATACATATATAAAAAATGTGACCAAAAATTCGACAAAAATTGACAAAATATAAAAATAAATTAATATTAAAAATATTAATAGTAATAATAATTATTAATTAACCCTAACCCTAACCCTAATAATAATAATAATTATACTAATAATAATAATAATAATTAATTAGTATTATTAATTAGTATTATTAATATTTTTAATATTAATATTTTTTTTTTTTTATCAATTTTTTTTTGTAATAATAATAATAATTTAAAATATTTTACATTAATTTCAAAAAATATATATAAATAAATAAATAAATATATATATTTATAACCCTAAAAAATTTGAACAAAATAAATAAATATATAAAATATATATATAAAGGAAAAATATATATATAAAAAATGTACCAAAAAAATTTGACAAAAAAACAACATATAAAATATATATATAAAGGAAAAATATATATATATTAAAAAATGTACAAAAATTTGACAAAAAAATTTTTACAAAAAAAAATATATAAAATATAAATATAAAGGACAAAAACATTTTTAGATTAAAAAAATATATAAAAAAATTCACCAAAAAAGTGACAAAAAAACAACATATAAAATATATATATAAAGGAAAAAAATATATTAAAAAAATATTTACAAAAAATGTGACAAAACAAAAATATATACATAAAATATATATATAAAGGAAAATATATATATATATATATTTAAAAGAAAATTGACAAAAATTTGACAAAAAACAAAAAAAAAATATATATATAAAGGAAAAAAATATATATATAAAAAAAATTGACAAAAAATGTGACAAAAAAATATATAAAATATATATATAAAGGAAAAAATATATATAAAAAAAATTGACAAAAAAATGTGACAAAGAAATTGACAAAATATTTAAAAAAATTAATATAAAAAAAAAAAAATTATTATTATTATTAATTAACCCTAACCCTAACCCTAACCTAATAATAATAATAATTATACTAATAATAATTATTATTATTAATTAGTATTATTAATTATTATTATTAATTATTATTATTATTAATTATTATTATTAATATTTTTAATATTAATTTATTTTTATCCATCCATCCATCCATTTTCTACCGCTTGTCCGGGTCGGGTTGCGGGGGGCAGTCCTAAGCAGGGAGACCCAGACTTCCCTCTCCCGGCCACTTCGTCCAGCTCTTCCGGGGAATCCCGAGGCGTTCCCAGGCCAGCCGAGAGACATAGTCTCTCCAGCGTGTCCTGGGTCTTCCCCCAGGGCCTCCTCCCGGTGGGACGTGCCGGAACACCTCACCCGGGAGGCGTCCAGGAGGCATCCTAACCAGATGCCCAAGCCACCTCATCTGGCTCCTCTCGACGCGGAGGAGCAGCAGCTCTACTCTGAGCCCTCCCGGATGACCGAGCTCCTCACCCTATCTCTAAGGGAGAGCCCAGACACCCTGCGGAGGAAACTCATTTCAGCCGCTTGTATTCGCGATCTCGTTCTTTCGGTCACTACCCACAACTCGTGACCATAGGTGAGGGTAGGAACATAGATCGACCGGTAAATCGAGAGCTTTGCCTTTAGGCTCAGCTCCCTCTTTACCACGACAGACCGATGCAGCGTCTGCATCACTGCCGACGCCGCACCAATCCGCCTGTCGATCTCCCGCTCCATCCTTCCCTCACTCGTGAACAAGACCCCGAGGTATTTAAACTCCTCCACTTGGGGCAGGATCTCCTCCCGACCCGGAGAGTGCACTCCACCTTTTCCCGGCTGAGAACCATGGTCTCGGATTTGGAGGTGCTGATTCTCATACCAGCCGCTTCACACTCGGCTGCGAACCGCTCCAGCGAGAGCTGGAGGCAACGGCCCGATGAAGCCAACAGGACCACATCATCTGCAAAGAGCAGTGACCCAATCCTCAGGCCACCGAACCGGACCCCCTCAACGCCCCGGCTGCGCCTAGATATTCTGTCCATAAAAGTTATGAACAGAACCGGTGACAAAGGGCAGCCCTGGCGGAGTCCAACCCTCACCGGGAACAAGTCCGACTTACTGCCAGCCATGCGGACCAAGCTCTGGCACCGGTCGTACAGGGACCGAATGGCCCGTATCAAGGGGTCCGGTACCCCATACTCCCGGAGCACCCCCACAAGACTCCCGAGGGACACGGTCGAAAGCCTTCTCCAAGTCCACAAAACATGTGTAGACTGGTTGGGCAAACTCCCATGCACCCTCCAGGACCCCGCGGAGGGTGTAGAGCTGGTCCACAGTTCCGCGACCAGGACGAAAACCACATTGCTCCTCCTGAATCCGAGGTTCAACCATCCGACGGACCCTCCTCTCCAGAACCCCTGAATAGACCTTACCAGGAGGCTGAGGAGTGTGATCCCCCTGTAGTTGGAACACACCCTCCGGTCCCCTTTCTTGAAGAGGGGGACCACCACCCCAGTCTGCCAGTCCAGAGGCACTGCCCCCGATGTCCACGCGATGCTGCAGAGTCGTGTCAACCAAGACAGCCCCACAACATCCAGAGCCTTGAGGGACTCCGGGCGGATCTCATCCACCCCGAGGCCCTGCCACCACGGAGCTTTTTAACCACCGTGGCGACCTCAGCCCCAGAGATAGGAGAGCCCACCCCCGAGTCCCCAGACCCTGCTTCCTCGCTGGAAGGCGTGTCGGTGGGATTGAGGAGGTCTTTGAAGTATTCCCTCCACCGACCAACAACGTCCCGAGTCGAGGTCAGCAGCGCCCCATCCCCACTGTACACAGTGTTGACAGTGCACTGCTTCCCCATCCTGAGACGCCGGATGGTGGTCCAGAACCTCCTCGAAGCCATTCGGAAGTCGTTCTCCATGGCCTCACCGAGCTCCTCCCATGCCCGAGTTTTTGCCTCAGCGACCGCCGAAGCCGCGCTCCACTTGGCTCGCCGATACCTATCTGCTGCCTCCGGAGTCCCACAGGCCAAAAAGGTCCGATAGGACTCCTTCTTCAGCTTGACGGCATCCTTCACTGCCGGTGTCCACCAGCGGGTTCGGGATTACCGCCGCGACAGGCACCGATGACCTTGCGGCCACAGCTCCGGTCAGCCGCCTCGACAATAGAGGCACGGAACATGGCCCACTCGGACTCAATGTCCCCGCCTCCCCGGGACATGGTTGAAGCTCTCCCGGAGGTGGGAGTTGAAGCTCCTTCTGACAGGAGACTCTGCCAGACGTTCCCAGCAGACCCTCACAATACGCTTGGGCCTGCCAGGCCTGACCGGCATCCTCCCCCACCATCGGAGCCAACTCACCACCAGGTGGTGATCAGTTGACAGCTCCGCCCCTCTCTTCACCCGAGTGTCCAAGACATGCGGCCGCAAGTCTGACGACACGACCACAAAGTCGATCATTGAACTGCGGCCCAGGGTGTCCTGGTGCCAGGTGCATATATGGACACGCTTGTGCTTGAACATGGTGTTCGTTATGGACAATCTGTGACAAGCACAGAAGTCCAACAACAAAGCACCATTCTGGTTAAGATCGGGGGCCGTTCCTCCCAATCACGCCCTCCAGGTCTCACTATCATTGCCCACGTGAGCATTGAAGTCTCCCAGCAAAACGAGGGAGTCCCCGGAAGGAGTGTTCTCAAACACCCCTCCAAGGACTCCAAAAGGGTGGGTATTCTGAGCTGCTGTTTGGAGCATAAGCACAAACAACAGTCAGGACCCGTCCCCCACCCGAAGGCGGAGGGAGGCTACCCTCTCATCTACCGGGTGAACCCCAACGTACAGGCACCGAGCCGGGGGCAATAAGTATTCCCACCCCTGCTCGGCGCCTCCCACCAGGGGCAACTCCAGAGTGGAAGAGAGTCCAACCCCTCTCAAGGAGACTGGTTCCGGAGCCCATGCCGACTATATCTAGCCGGAACCTCTCGACCTCCCGCACCAGCTCAGGCTCCTTCCCCGCCAGAGAGGTGACATTCCACGTCCCTAGAGCTAGCTTCTGCAGCCGAGGATCGGACCGCCAAGGCCCCTGCCTTCAGCCGCCGCCCATCTCACACTGCACCTGACCCCTTGGCCCCTCCCATGGGTGGTGAGCCCATGGGAAGGGGGTCCTACGTTGCCTCTTCGGGCTGTGCCCGGCCGAGCCCCATAGGTGTAGGCTCAGCCACCAGGCGCTCGCCCTCGAGCCCTACCCCCGGGCCTGGCTCCAGGGGGGGGCCCCGGTGACCCGCGTCCGGGTGAGGGAAACGTATTTCCAATTTTGTTTGTCATCATGGGGGTCTTGTGAGCCACGCTTTGTCTGGTCCCTCACCCAGGACCTGTTTGCCTTGGGTGACCCTACCAGGGGCATGAAGCCCCCGACAACTTAGCTCCTGGGATCATTGGGACACGCAAACCCCTCCACCACGGTAAGGTGGCAGCTCAAGGAGGAGCCTAATTTATTTGTATTTTTTATCAAATTTTTTTGTAATAATAATAATAATTTAAAATATTTTAAATTAATTTCAAAAAATATATTAAAAAATATATATATATATTTATAACCCTAACCCTAACCCTAAAAATGTGAAAAAAATGTGACAAAAAAAAATATATACATAAAATATATACATAAAGGAAAAAAATATATATATAAAAAAAAGTGACAAAAAATGTGACAAAAATAAAAATAAATTAATATTAAAAATATTAATAATAATAATTAATAATAATTAATAATAATAATAATAATAATAATTAATTATTAATTATTAATAATAATTATTATTATTAATTAACCCTAACCCTAACCCTAATAATAATAATAATTAATAATAATAATAATTTAAATTACTTACCCTTTAAATTAATTACATTTACTAACCCTAACCCTAAAAAAATATATATAAAAGGAAAAAATATATAAATTAAAAAAATATATATATTTTATAACCCTAACCCTAAAAATGTGACAAAAAATAAATATATAAAATATATATATAAAGAAAAAAAAATATATAATAAAAAATTGACAAAAATTTGAAAAAAAATATATATATAAACTATATATAAAGGAAAAAAAATATATATAAAAATATAGACAAAAAAATAAATATAAAATATATATATAAAGGAAAAAATATATTTTTTAAAAAATTGACAAAGAAAAGAAAAAAAGAAATATATAAAATATATATATAAAGGAAAAAATATATAAATTTAAAAATATATATATATAACCCTAACCCTAAAAACTTTGACAAAAAAATAAATATATAAAATATATATATAAAGGAAAATATATATATATTTAAAAATGTACAAAAAAATTGACCAAAAAACGGTTGTGTAACGGTTGTTAAACGGTTGTGTAACGGTTGTTATTATATTTAAAAATTAAAAAAATTGACCAAAAAAAACGGTTGTGAAACGGTTGTTAAACGGTTGTTAAACGGTGGTGTAACTGTTGTTATTATATAAAAAAGAAAAAAATATATAAAATATATATATAAATATATATATAAAGGAAAAAATATATATATTAAAAAAATTGACAAAAAATGACAAAAACAAAAATAAAATATGTATATAAAGGAAAAATATATATATGAAAAAAATGTTTAAAAAAATTTGACAATAAAAACGGTTGTGTAACGGTTGTGTAACGGTTATTATATAAAAATAATAATAATAATTAGACAAAAAAACGGTTGTGTAACGGTTGTGTAACGGTTATTATATAAAAATAATAATAATAATTAGACAAAAAAAAACGGTTGTGTAACGGTTGTTGTTATATTAAAAAAAAATTCACAAAAAATATATATAAAATATATATATAAAGGAAAAAATATATAAAAAAAAAATTCAACTGTTTTTATATATTTTTTTCTCCTTTATATATATATATATTATTTATTTTTTTGTCAAATTTTTGTCAATTTTCTTTTTATATATATATATTTTTTTCGTTTATATATATATTTTATGTATATATTTTTTTTGTCGATTTTTTTGTAAATATTTTTTTAATATATATTTTTTTCCTTTATATATATATTTTATATGGTGTTTTTTTGTCAAATTTTTTTGTAAATTTTTAAAAAATATATATATTTTTTCCTTTATATATATATTATATATATATTTTTTGTCAAATTTATTATTATTATTATTAATAATAATAATAATTATTAATATTTTTAATATTAATTTATTTTTATTTTTTTGTCAAATTTTTATGTCAACTGTTTTTATATATTTTTTTTTCCTTTATATTTATATTTTTTATTTTATTTTTTTGTCAAATTTTTGTCAATTTTCTTTTTTATATATATATATTTTTCCTTTATATATATATTTTATGTATATTTTCTTTTGTCAAATTTTTGGGTAAATATTTTTTAATATATATTTTTTTTTCCTTTATATATATATTTTATATGGTGTTTTTTTGTCAAATTTCTTTGTACATTTTTTTAAAATATATATATATTTTTTTCCTTTATATATATATTTTATGTATGTTTTTTTTTTGGGCTAATTTTTTGGTCAATATTTTTTTATATATATTTTTTCCTTTAAATATATATTTTATATATTTATTTTTTTGTCAACATTTTTTTATATATATATATTTTTCCTTTATATATAGTTTATATATTTATTTTTTTTTCAAATTTTTGTCAATTTTCTTTATATATATTTTTTTTCCTTTATATATATATTTTATGTATATATTTTTTTGTCGAATTTATTTGTAAATATTTTTTTAATATATATTTTTTTCCTTTATATATATATTTTATATGGTGTTTTTTTGTCAAATTGTTTTGTACATTTTTTTTAATATATATATTTTTTCCTTAATATATGTATTATATATATATTTTTTGTCAAATTTATTATATATTTAAAAATATATATATAAAAAGAAAATTGACAATATTTGAAAAAATAATATATATAAACTATATATAAAGGAAAAATATATATATATAAAAATATAGACAAAAAATATATATAAAATATATATATAAAGGAAAAATATATAAATTAAAAATATATATATATATAACCCTAACCCTAACCCTAAAAACTTTGACAAAAATATATATATAAAATATATATATAAAGGAAAAATATATATATATTAAAAAAATTTACAAAAAAATTGACAAAAAAAAATATAAAATATATATATAAAGGAAAAAATATATATACAAAAAAATGTACAAAAAATTTGACAAAAAAACGCAACATATAAAATATATATATATAAAGGAAAAAAATATATATTAAAAAAATGTGACAAAAAAATGTGACAAAACAAAATATATACATAAAATATATATATAAAGGAAAATATATAGTTCTGCGTTCCCTGCCTGTTTTGCACCCGTTGAAGGAGCAGGTCTCGTTACTTTGTTAGTCTAATTAGCAGCTTGTTGCTTTTGTTCCACGGTTTATTGGTTGATTACTAGCTTCAGTCGCTGCTTAGAAGATTTAGTTCAAAGTTTGATTGATACTTAGCGTTTCAACCAGTTTTGATTACC
>JAINUG010000892.1:0-44376 GCA_029706075.1 Aldrovandia affinis | reverse complement strand
TGAAAATATATGAATTCCGCGTCTTGTGGCCAAACATATTCAGCGTGTTAGTAACTTAATCTAAATCCCTAACGTTAGTAGATTAGTTGGTTAGTACTATACACATCTACCTAATATATACAAAGTGCAATCTAGAAAGTAAGAAGGAAGAAAACGAGATAATAAGCGAAGGCGGAAAAAACCCGGAAAAGTATAAACTCCCGAAGTGCATGACAAGACAAGGAGTGGATCTCGAAATAAACGGAACAAGGACAGACAGGGAGCAGAACGTGACAGAACAGGGAAAATGCAATACTGGATAAAGAATAATGAATAAGGACTGAATGAAAAATAAACAAAGACCAAAAAACAACAGAACAGGAACTCAGAATATAACACTGATGGCCCAGTGAGATGGCCCATCTGACAGATCTTAGAGGTGTGGACAATGAATAATGAATATTCAGGTATTTAGCATTTAGCCCTCCCACAGCCTGAAATAAATGTGACCAGTTCTGATAAAAACTGGTTTTTAGCTATTTAGATCTCAGATGTGCTAAACTGTTTTCACACCCTTACATAACCAAGACCTTGATGAACAAACGCACATTGGCAAAACAATTCGTCACTATAGTTTAGTGTGTGCTTTCACAACTTTTGTGACAGCAGAAAAATTTACTATTTTTAACTTGTGTGTTTGTAGATCTATTTACAAGCTGCATATGATACTGACCAAACTATTGATGGCATACAAATGTAGCTGTGATTGTCCTTCAAATAAAAATATCAAACACTTTGGAGTAAGTGTGTGTTAAATTGATGAAATTGAGATAAATATCAGACCATGCCAAAATCAAAAAACATCTAAAAGCTTAGCACGGACCTCAGAGGGTTAAACATGACAAATTAATGCTCTGTTTGAAGTAACCTCAATGTGGAGGTTTACCACTGAAAAATCAAGATGAAAAAAAGTTGAATTAATTACTCTGCAGACAAAGAAAATGTTGCCCTCAGACACTGCTAATCTCATGGTGCTCCTATTTCAAGCCACCCAAACTAACTGAATGGAGGTTAATAGATTCATCCTGTTTTTAACACTAAGAATCATTGCATTTAATGAATGGTGCT
The DNA here is from genome assembly GCA_029706075.1 of Aldrovandia affinis. NCBI lineage: Eukaryota > Metazoa > Chordata > Actinopteri > Notacanthiformes > Halosauridae > Aldrovandia > Aldrovandia affinis. Next base: position 43,269 of record JAINUG010000892.1, on the reverse strand, counting down.
AGAGGCTCCTCCCCATTCAACTGCAATTCTTACACAATAATCGGCCATTATGTTGATGTGTTGTTAATGGTCATAAGGAAAAGGAGTTTAATTTAACTGCCACATTTAATCACATGATTTAACCACAATGGAGAATTTGAAGCTGCAATGATTCAATTGACTATTTAAATATCACAGCTTTTCAACAAGCAATAGCTCTTTGCAAGAATTAAATATGGACAATGAAATCCCCAGTGTAAATATTTCCTATACATACAACAGCACCATCTAGTGTGCTGTAAAGTGCTGTATGGTACAATTGAAGCTACCCCAAAAGGAAGCACTTACTGTTAAACATGACAAATGAATGCTCCATTTGAAGTAACCTCAATGTGGAGGTTTAACAATTCTAAAACAAAAATGGAAGAATGTACGCCTAACGTTGCTCTTCGTATCAATTGTAGGTGCATTGTCCACTGAAAAGTACCCCAACAAAAGCACTTACTGAAAAATAGAGACAAGATCATGCTTTTGATAGGGTCCCAACTGTGTCTTTCAAAACAGGAATGAGAATGTCTTCATTTAAATCATTTATCTTCAAACTCTGTTGTTTGTAAATGTTTCCCTGAAGTTTTCCCCAGCCAAATTATGCCCCAACTTGATAGCACTTTCTATTTAAAAAATCAGAGTAATACTAAAGTTGAAGTACAATTAAAGCTGCTTTCAAGGCTAGGAAGATTTGAAACTTGAAACAAAATTCCTACCCCACCCAGCAGAGTCATAGTTGTCCACTGGCAGTTACCCTGTGTTTCAACTAATGTTTTGCAATAGACCTGCTAAACAGTTGAACTAGTCCAGGGGTCAGTTGCTCCGGAGCCGCATAGCCTTATGTTGCAAAATAAATAATAAGTATCCAATTGAATCGGGCGCAAAATTGCATTTTTTTGGTTTGACAGAAAATGAAAACTACCCCAACAAAAAAATGAACTGGTCGCAGCTTTTTTTTCGCTGCTGGAGAAAATGGTGCGGCTCCCAGTGTTTTCTTTTCCGTGGAAACCGGGTCCAAATGGCTCTTTGAGTGTTATGGGTTGCCGACCCTGAACTAGTCAATTTGCTGAAAACTTCAGTGCTTTTGTTCAGGTAACCAACTGCAACATCACAAATATAGATATTTAAAAACATCATTTTTAAATATTCCTCTTCTACATACCATATCACCATTTAGAGTACTGGAAAGTTGCAGAAAAAATGCAACATTCAGGAACATGAGACAGATAAGTTATGGCACAATTGAAGCTACCCCAAAAGGAAGCACTTACTGTTAAACATGACAAATGAATGCTCCATTTGAAGTAACCTCAATGTGGAGGTTTACCACTGAAAAATCAAGATAAAAAAAAGTTGAATTAATTACTCTGCTGACAAAGAAAATGTTGCCCTCAGACAGTGCTTATCTCATGGTGCTCCTATTTCAAGCCACCCAAACTAACTGAATGGAGGTTAATAGATTCATCCTGTTTTTAACACTAAGAATCATTGCATTTAATAAATGGTGCTAGAGGCTCCTCCCCCTTCAACTGCAATTCTTACACAATAATCGGCCATTATGTTGATGTGTTGTTAATGGTCATAAGGAAAAGGAGTTTAATTTAAGCGCCACATTTAATCACATGATTTAACCACAATGGAGAATTTGAAGCTGCAATGATTCAATTGACTATTTAAATATCACAGCTTTTCAACAAGCAATAGCTCTTTGCAAGAATTAAATATGGACAATGAAATCCCCAGTGTAAATATTTCCCTTATACATACAACAGCACCATCTAGTGTGCTGTAAAGTGCTGTATGGCACAATTGAAGCTACACCAAAAGGAAGCACTTACTGTTAAACATGACAAATGAATGCTCCATTTGAAGTAACCTCAATGTGGAGGTTTAACAATTCTAAAACAAAAATGGAAGAATGTACGCCTAACGTTGCTCTTCGTATCAATTGTAGGTGCATTGTCCACTGAAAAGTACCCCAACAAAAAGCACTTACTGAAAAATAGAGACAAGTTAATGCTTTTGATAGGGTCCCAACTGTGTCTTTCAAAACAGGAATGAGAATGTCTTCATTTAAATCATTTATCTTCAAACTCTGTTGTTTGTAAATGTTTCCCTGAAGTTTTCCCCAGCCAAATTATGCCCCAACTTGATAGCACTTTCTATAAAAAAAATCAGAGTAATAGTAAAGTTGAAGTACAATTAAAGCTGCTTTCAAGGCTAGGAAGATTTGAAACGTGAAACAAAATTCCTACCCCACCCAGCAGAGTCATAGTTGTCCACTGGCAGTTACCCTGTGTTTCAACTAATGTTTTGCAATAGACGTGCTAAACAGTTGAAGTAGTCAATGCAGCAGCATAGGTTTCTGAAAACTACCCCAACAAAAAGCCCTTGCTGGAGAAACAACACAAGTCAGTGCTTTTGTTCAGGTAACCAACTGCAACATCACAAATATAGATATTTAAAAACATCATTTTTAAATATTCCTCTTCTACATACCAAATCACCATTTAGAGTACTGGAAAGTTAGAGAAAAAATGCAACATTCAGGAACATGAGACAGATAAATTATGGCACAATTGAAGCTACCCCAAAAGGAAGCACTTACTGTTAAACATGACAAATGAATGCTCTGTTTGAAGTAACCTCAATGTGGAGGTTTACCAATAAAAATCAAGATTAAAAAAGTTGAATTAATTACTCTGCTGACAAAGAAAATGTTGCCCTCAGACAGTGCTTATCTCATGGTGCTCCTATTTCAAGCCACCCAAACTAACTGAATGGAGGTTAATAGATTTTAACACTAAGAATCATTGCATTTAATGAATGGTGCTTGAGGCTCCTCCCCCTTCAACCGCAATTCTTACACAATAATCAGCCATTATGTTGATGTGTTGTTAATGGTCATAAGGAAAAGGAGTTTAATTTAACTGCCACATTTAATCTCCTCCTTGAGCCGCCACCTTACCGTGGTGGAGGGGTTTGCGTGTCCCAATGATCCCAGGAGCTAAGTTGTCGGGGGCTTCATGCCCCTGGTAGGGTCACCCAAGGCAAACAGGTCCTGGGTTAGGACCAGACAAAGCGTGGCTCACAAGACCCCCATGATGACAAACAAAATTGGAAATACGTTTCCCTCGCCCGGACGCTGGTCACCGGGCCCCCCTGGAGCCAGGCCCGGGGTAGGGCTCGAGGGCGCCTGCCTGGCCGAGCCTACACCTATGGGGCTCGGCCGGGCACAGCCCGAAGAGGCAACGTAGGACCCCCTTCCCATGGGCTCACCACCCATGGGAGGGGCCAAGGGGGTCGGGTGCAGTGTGAGATGGGCGGCGGCCGAAGGCGGGGCCTTGGCGGTCCGATCCTCGGCTGCAGAAGCTAGCTCTAGGGATGTGGAATGTCACCTCTCTGGCGGGGAAGAGCCTGAGCTGGTGCGGGAGGTCGGAGGTTCCGGCTAGATATAGTCGGCCTCGCCTCGACGCACGGCATGGGCTCCGGAACCAGTCTCCTTGAGAGGGGTTGGACTCTCTTCCACTCTGGAGTTGCCCCTGGTGGGAGGCGCCGAGCAGGGGTGGGAATACTTATTGCCCCCCGGCTCGGTGCCTGTACGTTGGGGTTCACCCCGGTAGACGAGAGGGTAGCCTCCCTCCGCCTTCGGGTGGGGGACGGGTCCTGACTGTTGTTTGTGCTTATGCTCCAAACAGCAGCTCAGAATACCCACCCTTTTGGAGTCCTTGGAGGGGGTGTTTGAGAACACTCCTTCCGGGACTCCCTCGTTTTGCTGGGAGACTTCAATGCCCACGTGGGCAACGATAGTGAGACCTGGAGGGGCGTGATTGGGAGGAACGGCCCCCCCGATCTGAACCAGAATGGTGCTTTGTTGTTGGACTTCTGTGCTTGTCACAGATTGTCCATAACGAACACCATGTTCAAGCACAAGCGTGTCCATATATGCACCTGGCACCAGGACACCCTGGGCCGGGTTCAATGATCGACTTTGTGGTCGTGTCGTCGGACTTGCGGCCGCATGTCTTGGACACTCGGGTGAAGAGAGGGGCGGAGCTGTCAACTGATCACCACCTGGTGGTGAGTTGGCTCCGATGGTGGGGAGGATGCCGGTCAGGCCTGGCAGGCCCAAACGTATTGTGAGGGTCTGCTGGGAACGTCTGGCAGAGTCTCCTGTCAGAAGGAGCTTCAACTCCCACCTCCGGGAGAGCTTCAACCATGTCCCGGGGGAGGCGGGGGACATTGAGTCCGAGTGGGCCATGTTCCGTGCCTCTATTGTCGAGGCGGCTGACCGGAGCTGTGGCCGCAAGGTCGTCGGTGCCTGTCGCGGCGGTAATCCCGAAACCGCTGGTGGACACCGGCAGTGAAGGATGCCGTCAAGCTGAAGAAGGAGTCCTATCGGACCTTTTTGGCCTGTGGGACTCCGGAGGCAGCAGATAGGTATCGCGAGCCAAGCGGAGCGCGGAGCGCGGCCGGCGGTCGCTGAGGCAAAAACTCGGGCATGGGAGGAGCTCGGTGAGGCCATGGAGAACGACTTCCGAATGGCTTCGAGGAGGTTCTGGACCACCATCCGGCGTCTCAGGATGGGGAAGCAGTGCACTGTCAACACTGTGTACAGTGGGGATGGGGCGCTGCTGACCTCGACTCGGGACGTTGTGGGTCGGTGGAGGAATACTTCAAAGACCTCCTCAATCCCACCGACACGCCTTCCAGCGAGGAAGCAGGGTCTGGGGACTCGGGGTGGGCTCTCCTATCTCTGGGGCTGAGGTCGCCACGGTGGTTAAAAAGCTCCGTGGTGGCAGGGCCTCGGGGGTGGATGAGATCCGCCCGGAGTCCCTCAAGGCTCTGGATGTTGTGGGGCTGTCTTGGTTGACACGACTCTGCAGCATCGCGTGGACATCGGGGGCAGTGCCTCTGGACTGGCAGACCGGGGTGGTGGTCCCCCTCTTCAAGAAAGGGGACCGGAGGGTGTGTTCCAACTACAGGGGATCACACTCCTCAGCCTCCCTGGTAAGGTCTATTCAGGGGTTCTGGAGAGGAGGGTCCGTCGGATGGTTGAACCTCGGATTCAGGAGGAGCAATGTGGTTTTCGTCCTGGTCGCGGAACTGTGGACCAGCTCTACACCCTCCGCGGGTCCTGGAGGGTGCATGGGAGTTTGCTCAACCAGTCTACACATGTTTTGTGGACTTGGAGAAGGCTTTCGACCGTGTCCCCCTCGGGAGTCTTGTGGGGGTGCTCCGGGAGTATGGGGTACCGGACCCCTTGATACGGGCCATTCGGTCCCTGTACGACCGGTGCCAGAGCTTGGTCCGCATGGCTGGCAGTAAGTCGGACTTGTTCCCGGTGAGGGTTGGACTCCGCCAGGGCTGCCCTTTGTCACCGGTTCTGTTCATAACTTTTATGGACAGAATATCTAGGCGCAGCCTGGGCGTTGAGGGGGTCCGGTTCGGTGGCCTGAGGATTGGGTCACTGCTCTTTGCAGATGATGTGGTCCTGTTGGCTTCATCGGGCCGTGACCTCCAGCTCTCGCTGGAGCGGTTCGCAGCCGAGTGTGAAGCGGCTGGTATGAGAATCAGCACCTCCAAATCCGAGACCATGGTTCTCAGCCGGAAAAAGGTGGAGTGCACTCTCCGGGTTGGGGAGGAGATCCTGCCCCAAGTGGAGGAGTTTAAATACCTCGGGGTCTTGTTCACGAGTGAGGGAAGGATGGAGCGGGAGATCGACAGGCGGATTGGTGCGGCGTCGGCAGTGATGCAGACGCTGCATCGGTCTGTCGTGGTAAAGAGGGAGCTGAGCCTAAAGGCAAAGCTCTCGATTTACCGGGTCGATCTATGTTCCTACCCTCACCTATGGTCACGAGTTGTGGGTAGTGACCGAAAGAACGAGATCGCGAATACAAGCGGCTGAAATGAGTTTCCTCCGCAGGGTGTCTGGGCTCTCCCTTAGAGATAGGGTGAGGAGCTCGGTCATCCGGGAGGGGCTCAGAGTAGAGCCGCTGCTCCTCCGCATCGAGAGGAGCCAGATGAGGTGGCTCGGGCATCTGGTTAGGATGCCTCCTGGACGCCTCCCGGGTGAGGTGTTCCGGGCACGTCCCACCGGGAGGAGGCCCCGGGGAAGACCCAGGACACGCTGGAGAGACTATGTCTCTCGGCTGGCCTGGGAACGCCTCGGATTCCCCGGAAGAGCTGGACGAAGTGGCCGGGAGAGAAGAAGTCTGGGTCTCCCTGCTTAGGACGCTGCCCCCGCGACCCGACCCGGAAAAGCGGTAGAAAATGGATGGATGGATGGATGGATGCCACATTTAATCACATGATTTAACCACATGGAGAATTTGAAGCTGCAATGATTCAATTGACTATTTAAAGATCACAGCTATTCAACAAGCAATAGCTCTTTGCAAGAATTAAATATGGACAATGAAATCCCCAGTGTAATTATTTCCCTTATACATACAACAGCACCATCTAGTGTGCTGTAAAGTGCTGTATGGTACAATTGAAGCTACCCCAAAAGGAAGCACTTACTGTTAAACATGACAAATGAATGCTCCATTTGAAGTAACCTCAATGTGGAGGTTTAACAATTCTAAAACAAAAATGGAAGAATGTACGCCTAACGTTGCTCTTCGTATCAATTGTAGGTGCATTGTCCACTGAAAAGTACCCCAACAAAAAACACTTACTGAAAAATAGAGACAAGTTCATGCTTTTGATAGGGTCCCAACTGTGTCTTTCAAAACAAGAATGAGAATGTCTTCATTTAAATCATTTATCTTCAAACTCTGTTGTTTGTAAATGTTTCCCTGAAGTTTTTCCCAGCCAAATTATGCCCCAACTTGATAGCACTTTCTAAAAAAAAAAAAATCAGAGTAATACTAAAGTTGAAGTACAATTAAAGCTGCTTTCAAGGCTAGGAAGATTTGAAACTTGAAACAAAATTCCTACCCCACCCAGCAGAGTCATAGTTGTCCACTGGCAGTTACCCTGTGTTTCAACTAATGTTTTGCAATAGACCTGCTAAACAGTTGAACTAGTCAATGCAGCAGCATAGGTTTCTGAAAACTACCCCAACAAAAAGCACTTGCTGGAGAAACAACACAAGTCAGTGCTTTTGTTCAGGTAACCAACTGCAACATCACAAATATAGATATTTAAAAACATCATTTTTAAATATTCCTCTTCTACATACCATATCACCATTTAGAGTACTGGAAAGTTGCAGAAAAAATCCAACATTCAGGAACATGAGACAGATAAGTTATGGCACAATTGAAGCTACCCCAAAAGGAAGCACTTACTGTTAAACATGACAAATGAATGCTCCATTTGAAGTAACCTCAATGTGGAGGTTTAACAATTCTAAAACAAAAATGGAAGAATGTACGCCTAACGTTGCTCTTCGTATCAATTGTAGGTGCATTGTCCACTGAAAAGTACCCCAACAAAAAGCACTTACTGAAAAATAGAGACAAGTTCATGCTTTTGATAGGGTCCCAACTGTGTCTTTCAAAACAAGAATGAGAATGTCTTCATTTAAATCATTTATCTTCAAACTCTGTTGTTTGTAAATGTTTCCCTGAAGTTTTTCCAGCCAAATTATGCCCCAACTTGATAGCACTTTCTAAAAAAAAAATCAGAGTAATACTAAAGTTGAAGTACAATTAAAGCTGCTTTCAAGGCTAGGAAGATTTGAAACTTGAAACAAAATTCCTACCCCACCCAGCAGAGTCATAGTTGTCCACTGGCAGTTACCCTGTGTTTCAACTAATGTTTTGGAATAGACCTGCTAAACAGTTGAACTAGTCAATGCAGCAGCACAGGTTGCTGAAAACTACCCCAACAAAAAGCACTTGCTGGAGAAACAACACAAGTCAGTGCTTTTGTTCAGGTAACCAACTGCAACATCACAAATATAGATATTTAAAAACATCATTTTTAAATATTCCTCTTCTACATACCATATCACCATTTAGAGTACTGGAAAGTTGCAGAAAAAATGCAACATTCAGGAACATGAGACAGATAAGTTATGGCACAATTGAAGCTACCCCAAAAGGAAGCACTTACTGTTAAACATGACAAATGAATGCTCCATTTGAAGTAACCTCAATGTGGAGGTTTAACAATTCTAAAACAAAAATGGAAGAATGTACGCCTAACGTTGCTCTTCGTATCAATTGTAGGTGCATTGTCCACTGAAAAGTACCCCAACAAAAAGCACTTACTGAAAAATAGAGACAAGTTCATGCTTTTGATAGGGTCCCAACTGTGTCTTTCAAAACAAGAATGAGAATGTCTTCATTTAAATCATTTATCTTCAAACTCTGTTGTTTGTAAATGTTTCCCTGAAGTTTTTCCCAGCCAAATTATGCCCCAACTTGATAGCACTTTCTAAAAAAAAAATCAGAGTAATACTAAAGTTGAAGTACAATTAAAGCTGCTTTCAAGGCTAGGAAGATTTGAAACTTGAAACAAAATTCCTACCCCACCCAGCAGAGTCATAGTTGTCCACTGGCAGTTACCCTGTGTTTCAACTAATGTTTTGGAATAGACCTGCTAAACAGTTGAACTAGTCAATGCAGCAGCACAGGTTGCTGAAAACTACCCCAACAAAAGTCAGTGCTTTTGTTCAGGTAACCAACTGCAACATCACAAATATAGATATTTAAAAACATCATTTTTAAATATTCCTCTTCTACATACCATATCACCATTTAGAGTACTGGAAAGTTGCAGAAAAATGCAACATTCAGGAACATGAGACAGATAAGTTATGGCACAATTGAAGCTACCCCAAAGGAAGCACTTACTGTTAAACATGACAAATGAATGCTCCATTTGAAGTAACCTCAATGTGGAGGTTTAACAATTCTAAAACAAAAATGGAAGAATGTACGCCTAACGTTGCTCTTCGTATCAATTGTAGGTGCATTGTCCACTGAAAAGTACCCCAACAAAAGCACTTACTGAAAAATAGAGACAAGTTCATGCTTTTGATAGGGTCCCAATGTCATGGTTTTACCTTGTTCAGCCGCTGGAGGGCGCTTGACCATGTTATGGTCGGTTCCCTTTGCTTTGTATGAGGAATCATTGTCATTGTCATTTCCCTTATATGGTCTTTTGTCAGGGATTTTCCCGGTCATGGCCAGCTGTGGATTATCAGTGTTTATTCCGCCTACTATTTAAAGGCTGCGTTTTCGTATCACAAACGCTTCTGTGTAAAACATTGTTACGCTCTAGCCGGTACAAGAACTAAGGTATTAGTTTTCCACTTGGTGGTCTCTCAGTTAAAGAGAGAAGGTACTATTTAGGATCTCTTTTAAAAGGTTTAGCGTTGCCACTCTGTGGTTACCGTTCTAGGAGGATTATTTCCTTTCTAGCTTTGGTTATTGCTCGTCACTCCGGTGGCATTTCCTTTTCGAGATTCATTCTTTTGTTTTTGGGTTAAAAAACTCCCAGAGCTAAAGTCTCTAAAATCATTTTAGTTTCTTACCTCTTCGTTGAAGAGTCCACAACCTTTGGGTTGTTATTATTTTCCGTGGACTTTATGCCCGGAGTTTCTTTTTCTTTGTCCATCCATTTTTCCCCTGCTTCCTTATCTGTTCGCAGACTTAGTGGCTGACTACTTGTAGTTAGCTTTTAGATATTCGTGACATCTGCGAGTGGCTCTTCCATCCTCGACCCACATTACAGTACGCAGAAGCCAACTATGACAGAGCCAGCAAAAACTACGAATATCGAGCTAACTGTGGCTACGCAACAAACATTGCTAGCTGGTCAAGCGGAGGCCATCCGGCAACTGCACTTCCAATTAACAGAGGCCAGTGAGCAAACAAAGGGAGATGTATGCGAGATTGCTCGCGATGGAAAGTTCCATGCGGGATTTAGTAAATAATTTTTCGCAACTAAGTAGCACACAAACCCCGTACAGGTTTCCGGGGCTCAGTTACTTCAGAATGTTGCACAAGCACTTCCTCCTCCTCGTGAACCTAAAATTCAACTTCCTCCACGTTATGACGGAGAGTCGGGCAAATGTCGAGGTTTATTTCACAATGCCTGATTATTTATAGGGCTCAACCCTCTTGTTATCAGTCTAATAATGCACGAGTGTCACTTATTTTATCTCTTCTGACTGGGGCTGCTCTCAAATGGGCGGTTCGCTTATACGATCGCAGGCACCAATTTTAGACGACTCCGATAAATTTATGAAGGAGATGGAGCTGGTGTTTGATCATGAAATCTCTGGTAAAGAGGCAGCTATAAGACTGGTTCGGATTCGTCAGGGGTCGCTTAGCGTAGCGGAGTTTTCTATCCAATTTAGATCGCTGGCTGGTGAAACTGGCTGGTCGGAGGGTCCGCTCAGTACGCTATTCACGAACGCCCTATCTGAGTCAGTTAAAGACGCATTGTCGGCTCTTGATTCCCCTGATTCATTTGAAACCTTGGTTTCTACCGCCATACGCATTGACAATCGTATCAGAGAGCGTGAGAGAGAGAGACGGGACAACCGGAATAAAACTACGCCTGGGCGCGTTTGGTTTCCCCGGTCTACGGGAGTCCCTGAAGCGTCAGGTTCTAGGGAAGGAGGGGAGTAACCCATGCAAGTGGGTAGTTCATCCATTAAGAATACAAAAAGGTTGACTCTCGCCCAGAATACTGTCGCTACTGCAGGCAGAAGGGTCACAATACGATTAACTGTCCTAAACTTAAGGGAAAAGGTCAGTCTCACTAGTGGATCGAAAGGCACTGGCGAGACATTTGACTACATCCTTTCGACCTTTTTTACCCATTGAATTAAGTTGGCACGAACAATCTGTTAAAATTGACGCCTTTTTAGATTCAGGGGCGGTAGACTGTTTTATGGATGCCAAGTGGGCTCTGGACGCACAGATACCTGTGCGCGCTCTTTCTCAGCCCCGCTTTATTACGGCACTCGATGGTCGACCGCTGGGTTCTGGTAGTATTCACGACAGGACTGAAAATGTGTGTATGCGTGTGCTCTTTAAAGATTACACAGAACACATTAAATTATTTTTAGTTGACTCGCCGACCTATCCCCTGGTATTAGGTCATTCTTGGCTTAGCAAACATAAGCCACACATTAACTGGGGTGATCAGAATGAGGTCATAATTCAGTGGGGTTCCCAGTGTGCTCATCATTGTCAACAGGTCTTTTCCCTTGTTATCAGACTATTGAGAGCGAGGTTAGTTCGGTCGCGGGACGAATCTGACACATGCTCCGTGGATCAGGACACACCCTCCCAAATAGCTGAGGATGAGACAGAGAGGGATTCGGTGGACGGAGACACGCCCTTCCAAATAGCTGAGGATGAGACCGAGAGGGATTCGGTGGACGGAGACACGCCCTCCTTTATGTCAGAGGAGAGAGAGGGGAGTTTAGACTGGCATTCGCTGACCGACTGGAGAAAACCGGTTGATGACTGCTCCAGTTTTAGTTCGCAATCAGACAGTTTGGAACTCCTTAGTGCGGAGGTATTTCCTTTACCTAGTGGCGTGCCTAATGTTTATGCTAATCTCAGTGAGGTTTTTAGTAAACAAAGGGCCACCACTTTACCTCCGCATAGAACATATGATTGCGCTATCGAACTACAGCCGGGTACTATTCCTCCCCGCGGTTCTCTGTATTCTCTCTCGGTTCCTGAGAGCACTGCCATGAGAGAGTACATCAAGGAATCTTTAAAAATGGCTTTATTAGACCATCTACGTCACCTGCAGGTGCGGGTTTTTTTCTTTGTAGGGAAGAAAGATGGGGGATTAAGGCCATGTATTGATTATCGAGGTCTTAATAATATCACCGTCAAGAACCGGTACCGCTTCCCCTCATGAATTCCGCTTTTGAACGTCTCCAAGGAGCATCTGTGTTTTCCAAGCTTGACTTGCGCAATGCTTACAACTTGGTGCGGATTCGTGAGGGGGATGAGTGGAAGACCGCTTTTAACACTCACAGCGGCCACTATGAGTACCTGGTCATGCCTTTTGGACTCACTAGCGCCCCCTCAGTGTTTCAGGCTTTTGTGAACGACGTGCTCAGAGAAATGTTAGAGAGATTTGTTTTCGTCTATTTAGACGACATTCTAATTTTCTCTGAACACAAAGAACACGTTAGACGAGTGTTAGAGTGTCTCTTAGAGGCGCGGCTGTTCGTCAAAGCCGAGAAATGCGTTTTCCACTCCAGTTCAGTTTCATTTCTGGGTTTTATTGTGGGAGGAGGAGTATCCAAATGGATCCCAGGAAGGTGTCAGCGGTCAGGGATTGGTCCACCCCTGAATCGGTGAAGCAGGTCCAACGATTCTTGGGGTTCGCTAATTTTTACCGGCGTTTCATTCGCAATTTTAGCTCCGTGGTTGCTCCTATTTCGGCTCTTACTAAAAAATCTGCTCCCTCACGGTTTTTATGGACATCAAAAGCTGAGGCAGCATTTTTAGAGTTAAAAAGGAGGTTCACCTCCGAACCCATTCTCATCACCCCTAATCCATCTCTCCCCTTTGTGGTAGAGGTCGACGCCTCGGAGCTTGGAGTAGGGCGATACTGTCTCAACGCTCTCCTCTGGATCAGAAGATCCACCCCTGTGCTTATTTCTCCCAGGGACTTTCCCTGCGGAGAGAAATTATGACGTCGGGGACAGAGAGTTGTTAGCAGTAAAACTGGCGCTCGAGGAGTGGCGTCATTGGTTAGAGGGGCTGAACATCCGTTCACGGTCTGGACCGATCATAAAAACCTTGAGTACATTCAGGACACCAAGCGTCGTAATTCACGGCAGGCCCGATGGTCGCTTTTCTTTACGCGCTTTAATTTTATTCTGACATACCGCCCTGGTTCTAAAAACACCAAACCAGATGCACTCTCTCGGTTATTTGACGGTTCAGAGGTGAATCACTCTCCTGAGCCCATTGTTCCCGCCGCTCAGATTCTGGCTCCAGTTTCTTGGAGTATTGAATCCGTGGTGCGTAAGGCACAAAGTCTGGAACCGGATCCGGGTGGTGGTCCTCCGGATCGCCTTTTTGTACCATCCAAAGTGCGTGCTCAGGTGTTGCAATGGGGTCATTTTTCCCGGTTGACGGGTCATCCGGGTATTCACAGGACTCATGAATTCTTAGCCAGAAGGTTCTGGTGGCCTAAAATGGAGAGTGATGTGCGTGAATGCGTTTCGGCCTGTTCCATATGTGCTCGGAATAAAGGGTCTCGGCTTCCACCATCTGGTCTTCTTCGGCCACTGCCCATCCCTAGTCGTCCTTGGAGTCACATCGCCATGGATTTTGTGACCGGTCTACCACCATCTGAAGGTCACACGGTTATCCTGGTGGTAGTGGATAGGTTCTCCAAGGCGGCTCATTTTATCCTCTGCCCAAGTTGCCGTCCGCTCTCGAAAACCGCTCGGTTGGTGGTTGATCATGTGTTCCGTATCCATGGTCTTCCCCTGGACGTGGTGTCTGATCGCGGACCCCAGTTTGCGGCCCGATTTTGGCGAGCTTTCTGTTCCCCTTTGGGGGCGTCCGTAAGTCTGTCTTCGGGATTTCATCCTGAGTCCAATGGGCAGACAGAGCGGACTAACCAATCTATGGAAGGAACACTTTGCTGTTTGGCTTCATCCAATCCTACCTCTTGGAGTCGACATCTCGCCTGGGCTGAATACGCGCATAACACCTTGCGTAATGCGTCCACTGGTCTCTCTCCTTTTGAGGCACAGTTCGGTTTCCAACCACCTCTGTTCCCTGAACTAGAGAAAGACGTGGGAGTGCCGTCTGCGGCGTCATTTGTCCGACGGTGTCGGGTTACATGGAGAAGGTGCGCGAGTCGCTCCTCCTGCGGCTTCTGCCCGCCAGAAGGTTATCGCTGACAGGCGTCGTCGTCCGGCGCCGTCATACCGTGTAGGGCAACGGGTGTGGCTCTCCACTCGCGATTTACCGTTGCGGGTTGAATCGCGTAAGCTTGCTCCTCGTTTTGTGGGGCCTTTCAAGATTATCCGTAAAATCAATCCTGTCACCGTTCGCCTTCAACTTCCCCGATCCATGAGGGTTCACCCCACATTTCACGTCTCCCGCATTAAGCCGGTTGTTACTAGCCCTTTGGCTCCGGTTGATGTACCACCGCCTCCACCTCGACTTATTGATGGCCAGCCGGTTTTACACGGTGCGTCGCATTATTTCTAGTAGGCGTGTGGGCAGGGGCGTTCAATACTTAGTAGACTGGGAGGGCTATGGTCCTGAGGAGCGCTGCTGGGTTCCATCCAGGAATATTCTGGACCCCGATCTTATTCGCGATTTCCATCGGCATGGTTCTGGGGGATCGGCTGGGGCCGCTCCTTAAGGGGGGGGTCCTGTCATGGTTTTACCTTGTTCAGCCGCTGGAGGGCGCTTGACCATGTTATGGTCGGTTCCCTTTGCTTTGTATGAGGAATCATTGTCATTGTCATTTCCCTTATATGGTCTTTTGTCAGGGATTTTCCCGGTCATGGCCAGCTGTGGATTATCAGTGTTTATTCCGCCTACTATTTAAAGGCTGCGTTTTCGTATCACAAACGCTTCTGTGTAAAACATTGTTACGCTCTAGCCGGTACAAGAACTAAGGTATTAGTTTTCCACTTGGTGGTCTCTCAGTTAAAGAGAGAAGGTACTATTTAGGATCTCTTTTAAAAGGTTTAGCGTTGCCACTCTGTGGTTACCGTTCTAGGAGGATTATTTCCTTTCTAGCTTTGGTTATTGCTCGTCACTCCGGTGGCATTTCCTTTTCGAGATTCATTCTTTTGTTTTTGGGTTAAAAAACTCCCAGAGCTAAAGTCTCTAAAATCATTTTAGTTTCTTACCTCTTCGTTGAAGAGTCCACAACCTTTGGGTTGTTATTATTTTCCGTGGACTTTATGCCCGGAGTTTCTTTTTCTTTGTCCATCCATTTTTCCCCCTGCTTCCTTATCTGTTCGCAGACTTAGTGGCTGACTACTTGTAGTTAGCTTTTAGATATTCGTGACATCTGCGAGTGGCTCTTCCATCCTCGACCCACATTACACCCAACTGTGTCTTTCAAAACAAGAATGAGAATGTCTTCATTTAAATCATTTATCTTCAAACTCTGTTGTTTGTAAATGTTTCCCTGAAGTTTTTCCCAGCCAAATTATGCCCCAACTTGATAGCACTTTCTATTAAAAAAAAATCAGAGTAATAGTAAAGTTGAAGTACAATTAAAGCTGCTTTCAAGGCTAGGAAGATTTGAAACTTGAAACAAAATTCCTACCCCACCCAGCAGAGTCATAGTTGTCCACTGGCAGTTACCCTGTGTTTCAACTAATGTTTTGCAATAGACCTGCTAAACAGTTGAACTAGTCAATGCAGCAGCACAGGTTGCTGAAAACTACCCCAACAAAAGTCAGTGCTTTTGTTCAGGTAACCAACTGCAACATCACAAATATAGATATTTAAAAACATCATTTTTAAATATTCCTCTTCTACATACCATATCACCATTTAGAGTACTGGAAAGTTGCAGAAAAAATGCAACATTCAGGAACATGAGACAGATAAGTTATGGCACAGTTGAAGCTACCCCAAAAGGAAGCACTTACTGTTAAACATGACAAATGAATGCTCCATTTGAAGTAACCTCAATGTGGAGGTTTAACAATTCTAAAACAAAAATGGAAGAATGTACGCCTAACGTTGCTCTTCGTATCAATTGTAGGTGCATTGTCCACTGAAAAGTACCCCAACAAAAGCACTTACTGAAAAATAGAGACAAGTTAATGCTTTTGATAGGGTCCCAACTGTTTCTTTTCAAAACAGGAATGAGAATGTCTTCATTTAAATCATTTATCTTCAAACTCTGTTGTTTGTAAATGTTTCCCTGAAGTTTTTCCCAGCCAAATTATGCCCCAACTTGATAGCACTTTCTATAAAAAAAAATCAGAGTAATAGTAAAGTTGATGTACAATTAAAGCTGCTTTCAAGGCTAGGAAGATTTGAAACTTGAAACAAAATTCCTACCCCACCCAGCAGAGTCATAGTTGTCCACTGGCAGTTACCCTGTGTTTCAACTAATGTTTTGCAATAGACCTGCTAAACAGTTGAACTAGTCAATGCAGCAGCATAGGTTTCTGAAAACTACCCCAACAAAAAGCACTTGCTGGAGAAACAACACAAGTCAGTGCTTTTGTTCAGGTAACCAACTGCAACATCACAAATATAGATATTTAAAAACATCATTTTTAAATATTCCTCTTCTACATACCATATCACCATTTAGAGTACTGGAAAGTTCCAGAAAAAATGCAACATTCAGGAACATGAGACAGATAAATTATGGCACAATTGAAGCTACCCCAAAAGGAAGCACTTACTGTTAAACATGACAAATGAATGCTCTGTTTGAAGTAACCTCAATGTGGAGGTTTACCACTGAAAAATCAAGATTAAAAAAAGTTGAATTAATTACTCTGCTGACAAAGAAAATGTTGCCCTCAGACAGTGCTTATCTCATGGTGCTCCTATTTCAAGCCACCCAAACTAACTGAATGGAGGTTAATAGATTCATCCTGTTTTTAACACTAAGAATCATTGCATTTAATGAATGGTGCTAGAGGCTCCTCCCCATTCAACTGCAATTCTTACACAATAATCGGCCATTATGTTGATGTGTTGTTAATGGTCATAAGGAAAAGAGTTTCATTTAACTGCCACATTTAATCACATGATTTAACCACATGGAGAATTTGAAGCTGCAATGATTCAATTGACTATTTAAAGATCACAGCTATTCAACAAGCAATAGCTCTTTGCAAGAATTAAATATGGACAATGAAATCTCGATCTTTCTACTCTGACCTAGGATGAGTAGTCTGGAGAATAGCTTCTTGTCAGCACGCAGAATCACTTCCTTGCCTGCTACAGATTTCTTCTTTGTCTTTGCCTGGTCACTGAAGGTCTTCAGTTTTTGTGCCTTTATGGGAGTGAATATGTCGACTGATTGTGATAACAATCTTTGGTCCATAAACTCTTTGACAGCATTTTCCCCCTTTTCTGGAGCTGCGAGCAAATCCTCCTTGATTTCTTCAGCTGCAACTTTCCCAGAGCTAAGACACACAATGCCATCTTGGTATGTATCAAAAGGGTTCAGCATGGAATCAAGGGTGGAAATGATTCTGGTCACAGCCTTTTCATCAGCATTAATTCGTGTGCTGTCAAGGTCTTTTCGTTTCCGTATTTCAGGAGATTTCCCTGCCATTGACTCACATTGTCTTGCTATGGCAGCCCTTTCATGTTGCGACAATATCCAGCGATACACTGCAGCTCGATTCTGCGTTATCCCTGTCCAACCACCCTTTGTCTTGGAATCTCTGTTGCATGTTTGCTCAATAGCCTGGTCACAAGCAATCGAGGCGAATCCATGGACACTTTGACGTTGGACAGTCCACTGGCCTTTAACACTGAGCTCATTGTGGCAAGAAGGATGTGTGATGGGCAAATTGACCATTTCCAGCCAGTATGAAGGTAAATACCTAGCATAATTGACATGATCGTAAGCAAAAAACCATTTCATCATCAAGCGCACTGTTGACAGGTGAAGCTGCCAGTCTGATTCTCGTGTTGCTCTCACGAACAGAAGGAGTATCTGCACCATGTCGATGTATGAACTCCAGAAGGCAAACGTTGGGTTTTCTGCACTTTTCCTTTGCACAAAGTCTGCATACTTTGAACACATTTTGTCAAACTTCTCATTTGCACACAAAACATCCATTGTTCTATCTGGGAATGCACATTTGATCTCATTGATGACATCTATATACTCATCTCTCTCCTGTGGTGGCAAGGAGTCTAAGAAGGTGATAAATCTGATGCGCTGCAGACTCTCATACAGAAGTTTGTGTGCCCTCATGCTGCGGTTGTAGTGATGACCACTGATCACCCCGTTGATGGATCCTGGGGCAACAACTTCGGACTCAATGAGTATGTCTTGCAGTCCTGCATTTCCAAACCTTTTTCCTAGAATACCCAGGTAGGACATGCATGTGTGAAATTCACCTAGTCTAATCACTAAACGCTGTGTAAAGTCATCGTTCTTCCAGCGGATTTGCTGAGCTTTGGCATATATAGCTTGTGAGTCTAGACACTAGCCTTGCCCAACTTCAACTAGTAGAGGGCAGAGACAAAATACCAAAGGGATTCTCAAAGAAAGCTCCTACAACACTTGTGTGGGACAACATTGACTTTGGGGAGGAGACACTGTCAGGTCGTGGAACTACTCACCATACAAATGGGATTATGCTGCAAAATTCTGTCGTTGAGCCTGTGTCAGTAACAAACAGACAGCCACTACAGAAGGGAGTTTCCTCATTTAAAGCACCCCCCTAGCATCCCTGTAGAACAGTACCATCAGTCTAAAAGACAAGGCACTCGATATATATAACTTCTACTTAAGTACAAATAACTTAATATCGATACCTTATAAGATTATGGACAGTTGGGAAAAAATGTTAGACATACCAATCCCTTGGAACAAGGTTTTTTAAATATATACAAAACGACACTTGATCCAAAAATAAGATATTTTCAATACAAAATTATTTATAAATTTCTAGCAACAAAAAAAATGTTAAATATTTGGGGAATAGAATCATCCCCTCTTTGCCGTTTCTGCCAGGAAGAGATAGAAACTGTGGATCATCTATTTTGGTACTGTCCAATTGTAGCAATGTTTTGGCAGAAAGTGCAAGAATGGCTGGGAGCCTGTACAATTGCCATACAACCCGATCTCCAAAAGTACTGTTGGGAGAGCTAAATACAGAAGAAACAAGTGGAATCACTCCTATAATTCTATATTTAACAAAAACTTTCATCTTTAAACAAACATCTGCTGACACTTTAAGAATTGAAAGATTCAAGAACTTTGTAAAATACTATAGCAAAATAGAATGCACCATGGACTACAAAACAAAAACTATAGACTATACAAAAAGATGGAGTAAAATCAGAGAAAAAGAGGCCTGGGAATAAAAGGAAAAGGCACTATCGTTACTCTCCCCACTCTAGTTTGGCCCAGCTCTATCTCTGCAAAAGGTAAATCCAAAAATGTAAATCGTATAAAATGGATCAGCTTAATTTCAGTCTGTGACGAGAATAAAATCCTGTCTTCAGTACCTGTCTTAAGATATCTTTGTTTTTAGTTGTATGTCGAAGTGTCAATTAGTTGCGTTGGTTTGTTATTGACGGTTTGTTTTATATGTCTTTGTCATATTTGTACTGTATGGTTTGTCTGGATGTTTGTTTCATTATGTCCCTTTGTCATTGTGTTCATATCAGTGTATATGTGTCAAATCGTGTATATGTAGAGGTGTATGTGTTGGAGGGGGGTGGTCACCTGGTGGGACACTGTAATTAATTTCCTTTATTGTACTGTACATTTCTCCATAGGTCTCCACTGTTGTTGGTTTACTCTTGTTTTTGTTTTGTTTTTTGTCTGTTTGTTCATTGGTTTGGTTGTTTTAACCCCCCTCAAAGAGACTTCACAATGTTTTTCTCCTCTTTTTGCCAAAAATTGTATTATTAAAAAAATAAACAAAAATAAAGTTGACCTCCCAAGAGGGGGGGATGGTGGCGGGAATAAAAAAAAATTAAAAAAATAAAAAATTAAAAAATTAAAAACTAACTAAAAACCAAGCAAACGTCTGCGCCCATTTCCGAGGGAAAGCATTGTACCGGAGAATGCAATGGAACAATTTGGGATAAAGACGATTGCAGAACTCATTATGATCCAAGCTAACTTCAATGATAAAAAGCTACCCTACACCACTCCCCTGACAGCCCCACACACGACTCCAGGAAATTTTATCTGGAGAAAACCTTGGTCATTATGAATTACGTGCCTGACGCCATCATTTGATGGTATTTAAAATGATCCTACAGTAAATTTTCTCATCAATCCACATGTCCAATGTCAGATGAACTTGTCTGAGGTCAGAGGTCAAAAGGATAAAGTGAAAAACCATCTTTAGCTGTCTTTCCCGAAGCTCAAAGATCCCATATCCAAATATTTTGAGTGATGGACTGTAGTGGACAGTCTAAGAATATAGACTGTCCATTACAGAGAGTCTACATGTCACACCAAAATATATATTTTTCTTTCATTTTTATTCTTTAAATAATAATAATAGGTCAACCTGAGTGATGCTCATTATGCTAGTGGCTTCTGTTGCCAAGGTTCTTAGATTGCATGCATTAAGGAGTCAAAGCTGAAAGGAAAACATGTATTTCTAAAATAACCTTAACCACAACATTACCTGGAATACTGTGCGAGCTCACAAACCTCACTATACAGAAGGGGATCCAACAGAGCGATCCTGCCCACTGTTCGCACATTATTTTAATTCAAGTGAAAACATACTGAAGATAACAGTCACGGAAAAGTTCCACAAGGGGGCAGTAGTCTAGTGTGCAATAAATCCTGACGCAGAAGGCTTTTAGTTAGTGCTCCTCATGCGCCATCTACTGGTCACACAAATTAATGACACTGATGTGCTTCTCCTCGTGTGTCCCACCTCAGCTTTACAGCACGGTGTGAAAATGTGCATTTCCAGGAATTCGTTTTTGATTTCGGCAAAGGATGTTCCATCTAGCTACTGCATACATAGCTGTATAGTTATGTCTTGCGTTGGTGGCTTTGTGTACATTTGTGGGTTCCTTGGACTCCTTGATTTCATCAAGAAGACAAAGCGACCAATAAGAAGACAATGCGATCCATGTGTATCTGTAATGTTGGGGTCTCATGGTGTACACCCCAATACAAGATGGCAGGCAGGCTTGGTTTTGCATACTTTGGGGCTTCTTAAAGGCTTAAAGGCTTGCTTTGGGGGGGGTCTAGGCATGAGTTCCCTTCTGTTAAGCGTTTTGTGACAATTCATTTGTGAAAAGCGCTATACAAGTAAATTTGATTTGATTTGATTTGATTAAAGTTGGACTCGGACGTGTTTGACTCAGAGAGGGCCTCGGGTGGTGTAACGGTAAAAGCATTCGCCTGGAACGCAGGTTGCCCCCGCTGCGACCGGAGTTCAATCCCGGCTGTTGGCTGTCCACCCCAGGGGGGGAGGGAGAGCCGGCAGGAGCTCGCCGAGAAGCGCGAAGGGCATCCCTGTAAGACATTACAGTACAGCCATTTACCAGACGCTCTTATCCAGAGCGACTTACAGTTTACATTTCCCACCTGGGGATTGAACCTGCAACCTTAACATTACAAGCCCAGTTCCCTAACCACTATACCACACTGCCGCCTGGCAGACAGGTGGCGAGTCCGGTCTCGGAGGAGGCGGGCCTCTGAGGATTAGCGTGACCCCGTAGTGACAGGCGGCGGGCTCGTGGGGAGGGCGAATCTAAAGAAATAGAGAGTATAACTAGCCACCAAATTGGGAGAGAAAACAGAAAAATCTTAAATAAATTATTGTTAAAAAAGAAGAAAAAAAAGAAGTGTTTGACTCAGAATCGGTGGGCAGTGCTCTGCTGAAACACGTAATACCAGAACTTGAAAAATACTCTTGTAGAGTTTGTCGGAAGGCATGGCATTTGGCGTACCTTCTAACCATCTCGCTCCGTCACTTGCTCCGTCGCCGTGGTGACCAACCGTTGATGGGTCGTGTAGGTGGGGGGCGTGTCTCCGTGGCTGATGCCGCCTCCCTTTGATTGGTCGTGTAGGTGGGGGCGTGTTCCACAGTCGACGCCCGCTCTTTGATGCAGCGGCGCGTGCCGAGTGGCACATCGAGGCACGGCGGGTATCGATTACCGCCGGCAGCCGTTTACAGTTGGTCTCGCTCGGCTCTCTTAGCCGACGTCACACGAACCCAGGTGTGTTGCAGCAGGTTACCGTTCTTTGCGCATGCCCGCTACACACCCTCTCTGAAGGTCTGGCGATGGAACAAGAGTCACAGGAGACAGGCGGCCGTAAAAACTCTGAGCTATCTCTTAGCCGTAATAACGGTTAGCTCTTCAGTCATTCCAGCCATAAAACAGAAACAACAAGCTGTTCGCTAATGCTCTCCAAACACATTCACAAAGCGGCCGGCTGAATCACCCTCTTCGTAAAGCATTGTGCAAGGCGGTGCCTAAAAGAAATTAGCAAGTAAAAAAACGGCCTTTATTGCAGACTTTACAACTTTACAGTCTGTGTGCAATAGACAAACGAAATGACACAGGTGTCCCATTATCAGAGAAGGAATATTGGTATTGATATGAGTTTCAGTCGAAGGAATGGGCATTAGTTGTGGTCAATAATCATTTAACAGATTACGCATTGAAGAATGCTGGAATCAATCAGCATTCGGCAGTGCAATTTAAAAGCAGCCAAGTTACGATAGGCACACAAATACCCATACGATGCCAGAACAGGCATGGAGCAGAATAAAGTAGTTTAAAATACAGTAGTTCAAGATGCCATACAGTTATTGCAATGCACTATAATATTATCACGGCACCATGTCAAATAAATACAGTGAATGAATAAATCAATCAAACTAAGTCATCCGTACTACTGCGTAGTTATGTGCCACATAGGGCACATACAACTCCTAAGAGTTCTAGGCTAACTTAGTCTTTGCCCCAGATACCCTCTCTAGAGCTTCTGGAAAGATAGTTTCTAAACTATTTTCCTGCAATTCGGTTACCAATCACATCATATATCAGATGAAATCCCCTGGTGTTTACATAACTGGCCTAAATGCACTCCTCCCTGCCTGCAGTCTGTCGGAACCTACACAACCTCTGCACTCAAGAAACCATTGGCTACCTTGCAATTCTAAAGATATATAGGTTGTTTCTATACTGTATATTTACAACTGTAGAAATTGTATCCACACCGCTGTAGGTGCAATTGTGATGAAAGCCATAATACCTTTTTTTGTTTTTAGTTATTGCAGAAAAAATCGAATTGAAAACATGAAAACAATGAAATTTCTTTGAAATATGAAAAACCTGTCCAGGGTGTATTCCTGCCTAAATCTCACATCTCATGATTAAATATGGTCAGTTGTTTCTTTGCACATTATTAAATATGGTCAGCTGGTTCACTGAACATTTGAGAGCGGTCCCTATAGCTGATGTATGCCTATAGCTCTGTACCACAGGATAACCTATAAAAAGGGCGCATATATTGAGCACCATAATTCATTGTACAGTGACAATTTTCTGTTACTTTGAAGTGCAGACTGTCAGCTTTAATTTGAGGGTATTTTCGTCCATATCGGATGAACCGTTTTGTATGACAGCACCTTTTGTACATGGTCCCCCCATTTTAAGGTACTACAAGTATTTGTTGAATTGGCTTCACAGATGTGTTTATTCATTTGTGTCGTTAGTGAATGCAGAAGACAGCTGTTGATGCCTAGTCTTGATTCTAGACTTTGCAATTGCCTTTGGAGATTGTTGTTGGGGTGTGACAACATGAGGAAGACAGCAGTGTCGATGCAAATTGAGCTGGCCGTCATGAGGCTCAGAAATGAAAATCAATCAATGCGGAAAATTGCAAAAACCCTGGGCATGCCCAAGTCAACAGTTTGGTTCATCATTAACAAGAAACAAACAACTGGTGAACTCAATTATGTAAAACGACCTGGTAGACCGAGGAAGACCACTGTAGTGGATGACCGGAGAATACTCTCTATGGTGAAGAAAACCCCCTGACAACGGCCCAACAGATTAAAAACACTCTCCTGGATGCAGGTGTAGATGTGTCAAAGTCTACCATACGTAGAAGACTACACCAGCAGGACTACAGAGGGTACACTACAAGATGCAAACCACTGATAAGCCTGAAGAACAGAAAGGTGAGATTACAGTTTGCTAAACAGCACCTAAAAGAGCCCCAAGAGTTCTGGAACAAAGTCTTGTGGACAGATGAGACAAAGATGAACATGTACCAGAGTGATGGAAAGAGGAAAGTGTGGAGAAAAAAAGGAAATGCCCATGATCCAAAGCATACCACCTCATCCGTGAAACATGGTGGAGGGGGTGTTATGGCTTGGGCCTGTATGGCTGCCAGTGGAACGGGCTCACTTGTCTTCATCGATGATGTGACTGCAGACAGAAGTAGAACAATGAATTTTGAAGTCTACGGAAATATTTTATCTGCTCAGATAAAACCAAATGCTTCCAAACTCATTGGACGGCACTTCATCATGCAACAAGACAAAGGCAAAAAATCTCAGAAACAAGCAGGAACTGAAGATGGCTGCAGTACACCAGGGAAGATACCCAGCGTCAGGTGATGTCTATGTGTCGCACACTTCCAGCAGTCATTGCATGCAAAGGATATGTGACCAAATATTAAAAATGATTACTTTATTCTACATTATGTTAAACTGTCCAATGAATTATGGTGCCTGAAAATGGGGGGGAGCTATGTATAAAAGGTTCTATAATTTCTAAACGGTTCATCCGATATGAATGAAAATACCCTCAAATTAAAGCCAACAGTCTGTAAGTGTATCCTTTCATTCTCAAAGTGCTAGAGTACAGAACCAAAATAACCAAAAATGTGTCACTGTCCAATGAATTATGGTGCTCACTGTATATCAACATGGTTGACAACCAAAATTAAGTTGAATTAACTGTAGATATAATTATCTTGCTAGTAATTCCCCATCACAATTGTCAGAGGAGAACAAAGACCTGAATCTATGAATTTCCTCTTTTGAATTTCCTTTTACACCTACGAAAGCCGCAAGAGACGGTAAAGCTCCGAGGGCTTTTTGTGCAAAGATATCATCCATGTAGAATGGGGCGGGCAATATAAGACCACTTGAGAATAATTTACGGTCTCTTCTCTGGTGGATTTCAACAGAGCACACACACCCACACACGCACGCACACACACTGTGTTTACGGTGGTAAAAAAGTATTTTACAACTAAGGGTGTTGGCGCTTCAAACCCTTTCTCCAGGCTCACATTAGAGGAAGACTTTAATCATTTTTATTGTTCTTCTACGCAACGGAGGGCACTTAGCCCAAATATTTAGCAATAAAAACTATCCTGGAGATAAGCCACATTTATACGCCTCCCTCTGGCATCTCTTTAGACAAAGGGCTGTTCTGTCCAATGCTCCCCTGCAGCATTTATTACCATTATGACAATTTCGGGCCACAATTACCTTCCCTAATTTTGCGTAAGATGCCCTGCAGAGAAGGACCTGCGTTGGAATTCTTTGGAGGACATCACGTGTTTGGTAGTAGGTTGTTGATATGACAAGAGAACAGTTGCTTTTATGGAATTCATGCCTGCAGAAAAATGTTCCAAATAAAATGCGAACACACTCACAGCGATTAATCTTCACCATGGGACAAAAGCAAATGATCGTATACAATGTTAACATAATAACACGCTTCTTCGTCATTCATAAATAAAACTCAAGATGAGAATTTATTTAAAAAATATAAAAAATAATGAAAAAAAAAATAAAAATAATATATATATATATATATATATACAGTATATTTATATAAATAGAGAGATTTTGTGTTAGTTTTTGATGAACGATGAGAACAAACAGATCTTGGTGGTGGACTCAGACTTTTGGACCCCACTGTATTTGTGTGTATATAAAAATATATATTTGATAGATCAACACATTAAGCGCATCTCATAATTCCGTGTTTGATCATTTTACTGCCTTTGAAAACGCTGGGGTCTGCTCGTATCCTCATGGTTTCCAGTATATTAAAAAAGTCTTGAGGTCTCATCTTCAACTCTCATCACTGCCGGAGTTTTACCCAGCGACTTGTGAAAAGGCCATACCAATTCTGTGTCATAGTGTCTATTTAGAAAGGAGAATCAAAACCTATTTTCAGAAATGATACAAAGCTAGTCAAAACCAAAGCCTCAGCAAAAAAAAACGTAAAACAAGGAAACGCGCCACAGACTCCTGTGGGTTCCCTTTTAATGGTCAGAGAGAACAATAGAATCTCTTTCGATGGGATTGAATGATATGACGGATCCCTCAAACAGTAAGTGATATTCAGGCCACAGTTTGTGACCGCACGTTCCAGAATGAGGTGAGGTTCATCGAGAACCTCACCAGAAGAGAAGGTTACCATGAGCAGTTATCTTGTGTTTTTGAAGCCATCATTCCAAAATGCATTTAATAAAAAAGCCTTCTCAAATAAAAAAAAAAAAAAAAGTTTTAGTTTCTCTCATTGGTGATTTTAGGCAGAAAGGCAGAAAAACATGACGCAAACAAGAAAAGGTAAAACATTTGCAAAATCTCTAGGTCGTCCTCAGACGAGCTTCCATCGGAGTCTCCAATCTTCTCGGTTCTCCATACACCCGGCCAGCTCCGAAGAGCTTTCAGCTCCCACATCTGTCTTCAGCACGTCCACGTACGTTAGCACAGGACGTCCCCGCGACCGATGCCCGTGTGTTGGCTCCCACAGGACCAGCCTGCTGACTTGGGAGCTCCCGATGTCTGTGGCAGTGGCCGGCCAGCTTCATCCTCCTGGATGCTGAGCCTCGGCAGCCGCCCGTACAGGTCCTTGTTGTTAATGTGGATGTTCTGGTCTACGTTCAGAACTGCTCGTAGCATTCTGGTGTAGCACCCATCCAGGGACTTCTGCAGGGTGGGCGTCAGGGTCCAGCTTTCGCAGCCATACAGGAGGATAGACTCCACAGTGGCATGGAATAGGCTCAGCTTTATGTGTCGGGGGAGATTTGAGCACCACACTCTTGACATACCGTTCAGGGCCCTCCACGCCAGAGCCTTCCTGACCTTAAGGTCCTGCTCTGTGGAGTTCACCCAGGAACCCAGGTATTTGAAGTCATTGACCTCTTGCAGAGTGTTGCCTTCTGATGTTGTAATCGGCGGATGGTCCATGTGGATGTTATAGGTGATTACCTCAGTCTTCTTTGCATTCAGTCTGAGGCCAACCCTAGCACATTCCACCTCCACTCTGTTCAGGAGTTCCTGTGCCTGCTCCACGCGTTCAGACACCAGGCAGATGTCATCTGCGTAGCCTAGGTCTGCCAGGGCTATGCCAGGGCTTCTACTGGACTTCCTCGGTGTAATTGTGAAGCCAAGCTCCTGCTCCCGCCCGTTGATGGCTTTCCTAAGCGCGTAGTCCAGGGCTACGATAAAGAGGAAGGGGGCAAGAGTGTCCCCCTGCTGCACCCCTGCTAGGATGTTGAACTCCTCGCTGATGCCATCTGGGGTTACAACCTTGGCTCTTGTGCCCTTGTACATGGCCTCTATGGCCCGGAGTAGATTCGGGGGACCCGTAAGCCTTAAGGATTTTCAGCAGTGTGCTTCTGTCTATTGAGTCAAATGCCTTTCTGAAATCAATAAAACACAGCACCGCTGTCAAGTTGTTCTTCTTCACCTCCTCAATGATTCTCCTTAAGGCCAGGATTTGGCCTACGGTGGTCCTTCCTTTCTGAAGCCATTTTGGTTATCCCTCAGGTGTGGGTCAATGGCGTCCCTAATCCGGTTTAGTATCATGCGGTTGTACATTTTCGCTATGACACAGGTCAGGCTAATGCCACGATAATTGTCAGGCTTAGCCAGATCTCCAGACTTGGGCACCGGGATGATGTTGGAGAGGGACCATATATCGGGCTTGATGTTTTCTATCAGAGCCTGGTTGCAAATCTCCAGTATGATGTCATCGAGATCGCAGTTTTTAGGGACCTCTGGGGGGATACCGTCCGGTCCAGCACTTTTTCCTTCCTTCAGGGTGGACTTCACTGTGGCAAACTCCGTAGCTGTGAAGGGGCCATCGTCAATTTCAAGACTTGTGAGGACTGCAGGTATCTCTTCTTCCTCAGCTCCGTCCACTGTTGGGTGGGTGCCTAGGAGATCCCGGAAGTGGGTGAACCAGGAGGTCACCCTCTCCTCTGGGCTGCAGCCTGCCAGCTGTCCCTCCCTCGACCTCTTGCGCCCACTCATCTCGTTTATGACCTTCCATGACTCCTTGTATCTCCGTTCGCCATGTACTGTCTCCACCTTCTTCACCTTCTCCATCAATTCCTCCCCTTTGATCCTGTCATAGGTGCTGAACAGCTGCTGTTTGGCGCCGTTCAGCTCCTCCTGACTCTCCGCGGTCCCCTCTCTCACAAAGCTTCTGCGTGCCTCTTCCACCCGTGTCCGCGCCGCACAACCTCTGGGTGTTTGGACCTAGGGGAGGCTCTATGTCTCCCCTTCGTCGGTACCCATTTCCTGGTTGCCTCTTCGCTGGCGGAGAGGAACCGCTCGTAGGTCGTTGGCTCCCCCTCCTCGGCCAGCAGATGTAGGCGGCCTCTCACCTCCGCTGTGTAGTTGGCCTGGAGTTCAGGGCTTCCCGCGAAGGCTTCCCAGTCGGGCCGGGCCCTCGGGCGCTCTTGGGGACCCTCAGGCTCAGGCGCAGCCTCGCAGCAACCACACGGTGATCGGAGCCTACAGAGTCGAACGTGCTGTAGGACTCTGCGTTCAGGATGGACTTCCTCCACTTCCTCCTTACCAGTATGTAGTCCAGTTGACGCCGCATACTGGTGGCTCGGTCCTGAACGTCCATCTCTTGCCCATTCTCTTACGGAACAGGGTGTTGGCAGCCAGTAGCTCATGTTCCGTAAGAAGAGCAGCTAGATGTTCTCCGTTGCGGTTGGTATTGGTGTGGTACGTGAAGGGTGCGTCCTCTGGTCCGAGTCTCGCGTTGAAGTCCCCCAGGATTATCAGAAAGTTGTGAGCTGGCACATGGTGTATCGCTGTTCTTAGGTCATCGTAGAACCTTTCCAATTCCTCGATCAGTGCTACGTTGGTGGGAGAGTACACACTCATGACCGTTGTTACTGGGCTCCCCTCGAAATCGGCACTAAGGATCCTGTTGGTGTGCGGGTGCACCCTACGGAGGGCCTTTCGTGCTCGGGGGCTCACCATGAGTCCCACGCCACCTGTTGCTGCCTGGGCATCATTCCGCCATGCAGATGAGGTGATGAACGTGCACCCCCCCACTCTGCGATAGTTGATTGGCTGGTCAGTGTGCACTCTCCTGTGCTCCTGGACTGCCAGGATCTCCACTCCCCTTTCCTCGGCACAGTGCGCTAGCTCCTCCAACCTCGCCTCCTCCCTCACTGTGTTTGCGTTGTAGGTTGCCATAATAAATGGCCTCCTACAGCGCAAGAGTGCATTGGTCAGTGGGCTGTGGTCAGACTGAACCCTTCCTCTCCGTTGGAGAGGGTTTGGGGTCCAGTTGTCATAGTGTCCTCCCGGAGGAGGACCAGCACCACCGTCCGCTGCGTGGCTCCTGCGGACTCCCGCCGCTGGAAGTATAGGATTTCCGATGTCTTGTGTCTCCATGAAAGCTATACATTGCTTATTAAGGACTGTGGGGCGCAACTCCTCACAGCCCTACTCTGGCCGTTTCAGGCTTAAAGCCCTCGTCCGCCCTTGCTGCACACCTTCAGGTGGTATACGGTGCGGAGCCAGGCGCGAGCAGCGCCTGTGGTTTTGTTCGGAGTGACCTTCTCCTAGATGGGTGGCCTACCATGGCAGAGCCCCATCTGCCCGCTATTTACCCATAGCTGGGACAGTGGTTGACAGGTGCCAGGGCGTGTCCGCGCACGCCGGCGGGCCTGCACACCTTGTCTCTGGGGCCCACTGCTGCTCCGAGATCCCCTTTACAGTTTAGCCTGGAACCGCGAGGTACCAGTTACCGTGTGTGGCCACGAGGAGGCACTGTAGGAGTCTTGGCGGTGGAGAGGCTGTGTACCGGCAGGAGGAGACTTACGCACTCGGCTCCTCTTTTCACCCCCTGCAAAGAGGGCTAGCCGGCGACAGTAGCTGAAAGCAGAAAGTAGCAAGCAGAGCAGCATGCAGCATGCACTAACTACAAGCACTACTACCCCAGTA
The DNA here is from genome assembly GCA_029706075.1 of Aldrovandia affinis. NCBI lineage: Eukaryota > Metazoa > Chordata > Actinopteri > Notacanthiformes > Halosauridae > Aldrovandia > Aldrovandia affinis. Next base: position 13,385 of record JAINUG010000892.1, on the reverse strand, counting down.
CTACTGCACTGACGCATCATACACGCCCTGTGCAGAGCACACACAAAAATCACTGAATTCTTTATTATTAAAATATTTCAATGTCCCTGAATGACACTTGTAAGAAATACGGCAGCACTCTGATCTTGATGAAAAGGTTTTATTCCGGTAGCGACAGTAACAAAGTAAGGGGGCAAGAGTGTCCCCCTGCTGCACCCCTGCTAGGATGTTGAACTCCTCGCTGATGCCATCTGGGGTTACAACCTTGGCTCTTGTGCCCTTGTACATGGCCTCTATGGCCCGGAGTAGATTCGGGGGGGACCCCGTAAGCCTTAAGGATTTTCAGCAGTGTGCTTCTGTCTATTGAGTCAAATGCCTTTCTGAAATCAATAAAACACAGCACCGCTGTCAAGTTGTTCTTCTTCACCTCCTCAATGATTCTCCTTAAGGCCAGGATTTGGCCTACGGTGGTCCTTCCCTTTCTGAAGCCATTTTGGTTATCCCTCAGGTGTGGGTCAATGGCGTCCCTAATCCGGTTTAGTATCATGCGGTTGTACATTTTCGCTATGACACAGGTCAGGCTAATGCCACGATAATTGTCAGGCTTAGCCAGATCTCCAGACTTGGGCACCGGGATGATGTTGGAGAGGGACCATATATCGGGCTTGATGTTTTCTATCAGAGCCTGGTTGCAAATCTCCAGTATGATGTCATCGAGATCGCAGTTTTTAGGGACCTCTGGGGGGATACCGTCCGGTCCAGCACTTTTTCCTTCCTTCAGGGTGGACTTCACTGTGGCAAACTCCGTAGCTGTGAAGGGGCCATCGTCAATTTCAAGACTTGTGAGGACTGCAGGTATCTCTTCCTCAGCTCCGTCCACTGTTGGGTGGGTGCCTAGGAGATCCCGGAAGTGGGTGAACCAGGAGGTCACCCTCTCCTCTGGGCTGCAGCCTGCCAGCTGTCCCTCCCTCGACCTCTTGCGCCCACTCATCTCGTTTATGACCTTCCATGACTCCTTGTATCTCCGTTCGCCATGTACTGTCTCCACCTTCTTCACCTTCTCCATCAATTCCTCCCCTTTGATCCTGTCATAGGTGCTGAACAGCTGCTGTTTGGCGCCGTTCAGCTCCTCCTGACTCTCCGCGGTCCCCTCTCTCACAAAGCTTCTGCGTGCCTCTTCCACCCGTGTCCGCGCCGCACAACCTCTGGGTGTTTGGACCTAGGGAGGCTCTATGTCTCCCCTTCGTCGGTACCCATTTCCTGGTTGCCTCTTCGCTGGCGGAGAGGAACCGCTCGTAGGTCGTTGGCTCCCCCTCCTCGGCCAGCAGATGTGGCGGCCTCTCACCTCCGCTGTGTAGTTGGCCTGGAGTTCAGGGCTTCCCGCGAAGGCTTCCCAGTCGGGCCGGGCCTCGGGCGCTCTTGGGGACCCTCAGGCTCAGGCGCAGCCTCGCAGCAACCACACGGTGATCGGAGCCTACAGAGTCGAACGTGCTGTAGGACTCTGCGTTCAGGATGGACTTCCTCCACTTCCTCCTTACCAGTATGTAGTCCAGTTGACGCCGCATACTGGTGGCTCGGTCCTGGAACGTCCATCTCTTGCCCATTCTCTTACGGAACAGGGTGTTGGCAGCCAGTAGCTCATGTTCCGTAAGAAGAGCAGCTAGATGTTCTCCGTTGCGGTTGGTATTGGTGTGGTACGTGAAGGGTGCGTCCTCTGGTCCGAGTCTCGCGTTGAAGTCCCCAGGATTATCAGAAAGTTGTGAGCTGGCACATGGTGTATCGCTGTTCTTAGGTCATCGTAGAACCTTTCCAATTCCTCGATCAGTGCTACGTTGGTGGGAGAGTACACACTCATGACCGTTGTTACTGGGCTCCCCTCGAAATCGGCACTAAGGATCCTGTTGGTGTGCGGGTGCACCCTACGGAGGGCCTTTCGTGCTCGGGGCTCACCATGAGTCCCACGCCACCTGTTGCTGCCTGGGCATCATTCCGCCATGCAGATGAGGTGATGAACGTGCACCCCCCCACTCTGCGATAGTTGATTGGCTGGTCAGTGTGCACTGTCCTGTGCTCCTGGACTGCCAGGATCTCCACTCCCCTTTCCTCGGCACAGTGCGCTAGCTCCTCCAACCTCGCCTCCTCCCTCACTGTGTTTTGCGTTGTAGGTTGACATAATAAATGGCCTCCTACAGCGCAAGAGTGCATTGGTCAGTGGGCTGTGGTCAGACTGAACCCTTCCTCTCCGTTGGAGAGGGTTTGGGGTCCAGTCGTCATAGTGTCCTCCCGGAGGAGGACCAGCACCACCGTCCGCTGCGTGGCTCCTGCGGACTCCCGCCGCTGGAAGTATAGGATTTCCGATGTCTTGTGTCTCCATGAAAGCTATACATTGCTTATTAAGGACTGTGGGGCGCAACTCCTCACAGCCCTACTCTGGCCGTTTCAGGCTTAAAGCCCTCGTCCGCCCTTGCACACCTTCAGGTGGTATACGGTGCGGAGCCAGGCGCGAGCAGCGCCTGTGGTTTTGTTCGGAGTGACCTTCTCCTAGATGGGTGGCCTACCATGGCAGAGCCCCATCTGCCCGCTATTTACCCATAGCTGGGACAGTGGTTGACAGGTGCCAGGGCGTGTCCGCACGCCGGCGGGCCTGCACACCTTGTCTCTGGGGCCCACTGCTGCTCCGAGATCCCCTTTACAGTTTAGCCTGGAACCGCGAGGTACCAGTTACCGTGTGTGGCCACGAGGAGGCACTGTAGGAGTCTTGGCGGTGGAGAGGCTGTGTACCGGCAGGAGGAGACTTACGCACTCGGCTCCTCTTTTCACCCCCTGCAAAGAGGGCTAGCCGGCGACAGTAGCTGAAAGCAGAAAGTAGCAAGCAGAGAGCAGCATGCAGCATGCACTAACTACAAGCACTACTACCCCAGTACTACTGCACTGACGCATCATACACGCCCTGTGCAGAGCACACACACAAAATCACTGAATTCTTTATTATTAAAATATTTCAATGTCCCTGAATGACACTTGTAAGAAATACGGCAGCACTCTGATCTTGATGAAAAGGTTTTATTCCGGTAGCGACAGTAACAAAGTAAGGGGGCAAGAGTGTCCCCCTGCTGCACCCCTGCTAGGATGTTGAACTCCTCGCTGATGCCATCTGGGGTTACAACCTTGGCTCTTGTGCCCTTGTACATGGCCTCTATGGCCCGGAGTAGATTCGGGGGGACCCCGTAAGCCTTAAGGATTTTCAGCAGTGTGCTTCTGTCTATTGAGTCAAATGCCTTTCTGAAATCAATAAAACACAGCACCGCTGTCAAGTTGTTCTTCTTCACCTCCTCAATGATTCTCCTTAAGGCCAGGATTTGGCCTACGGTGGTCCTTCCCTTTCTGAAGCCATTTTGGTTATCCCTCAGGTGTGGGTCAATGGCGTCCCTAATCCGGTTTTAGTATCATGCGGTTGTACATTTTCGCTATGACACAGGTCAGGCTAATGCCACGATAATTGTCAGGCTTAGCCAGATCTCCAGACTTGGGCACCGGGATGATGTTGCAAATCTCCAGTATGATGTCATCGAGATCGCAGTTTTTAGGGACCTCTGGGGGGATACCGTCCGGTCCAGCACTTTTCCTTCCTTCAGGTGGACTTCACTGTGGCAAACTCCGTAGCTGTGAAGGGGCCATCGTCAATTTCAAGACTTGTGAGGACTGCAGGTATCTCTTCCTCAGCTCCGTCCACTGTTGGGTGGGTGCCTAGGAGATCCCGGAAGTGGGTGAACCAGGAGGTCACCCTCTCCTCTGGGCTGCAGCCTGCCAGCTGTCCCTCCCTCGACCTCTTGCGCCCACTCATCTCGTTTATGACCTTCCATGACTCCTTGTATCTCCGTTCGCCATGTACTGTCTCCACCTTCTTCACCTTCTCCATCAATTCCTCCCCTTTGATCCTGTCATAGGTGCTGAACAGCTGCTGTTTGGCGCCGTTCAGCTCCTCCTGACTCTCCGCGGTCCCCTCTCTCACAAAGCTTCTGCGTGCCTCTTCCACCCGTGTCCGCGCTCGCACAACCTCTGGGTGTTTGGACCTAGGGGAGGCTCTATGTCTCCCCTTCGTCGGTACCCATTTCCTGGTTGCCTCTTCGCTGGCGGAGAGGAACCGCTCGTAGGTCGTTGGCTCCCCCTCCTCGGCCAGCAGATGTAGGCGGCCTCTCACCTCCGCTGTGTAGTTGGCCTGGAGTTCAGGGCTTCCCGCGAAGGCTTCCCAGTCGGGCCGGGCCCTCGGGGCGCTCTTGGGGACCCTCAGGCTCAGGCGCAGCCTCGCAGCAACCACACGGTGATCGGAGCCTACAGAGTCGAACGTGCTGTAGGACTCTGCGTTCAGGATGGACTTCCTCCACTTCCTCCTTACCAGTATGTAGTCCAGTTGACGCCGCATACTGGTGGCTCGTCCTGGAACGTCCATCTCTTGCCCATTCTCTTACGGAACAGGGTGTTGGCAGCCAGTAGCTCATGTTCCGTAAGAAGAGCAGCTAGATGTTCTCCGTTGCGGTTGGTATTGGTGTGGTACGTGAAGGGTGCGTCCTCTGGTCCGAGTCTCGCGTTGAAGTCCCCCAGGATTATCAGAAAGTTGTGAGCTGGCACATGGTGTATCGCTGTTCTTAGGTCATCGTAGAACCTTTCCAATTCCTCGATCAGTGCTACGTTGGTGGGAGAGTACACACTCATGACCGTTGTTACTGGGCTCCTCGAAATCGGCACTAGAGGATCCTGTTGGTGTGCGGGTGCACCCTACGGAGGGCCTTTCGTGCTCGGGGCTCACCATGAGTCCCACGCCACCTGTTGCTGCCTGGGCATCATTCCGCCATGCAGATGAGGTGATGAACGTGCACCCCCCCACTCTGCGATAGTTGATTGGCTGGTCAGTGTGCACTCTCCTGTGCTCCTGGACTGCCAGGATCTCCACTCCCCTTTCCTCGGCACAGTGCGCTAGCTCCTCCAACCTCGCCTCCTCCCTCACTGTGTTTGCGTTGTAGGTTGCCATAATAAATGGCCTCCTACAGCGCAAGAGTGCATTGGTCAGTGGGCTGTGGTCAGACTGAACCCTTCCTCTCCGTTGGAGAGGGTTTGGGGTCCAGTCGTCATAGTGTCCTCCCGGAGGAGGACCAGCACCACCGTCCGCTGCGTGGCTCCTGCGGACTCCCGCCGCTGGAAGTATAGGATTTCCGATGTCTTGTGTCTCCATGAAAGCTATACATTGCTTATTAAGGACTGTGGGGCGCAACTCCTCACAGCCCTACTCTGGCCGTTTCAGGCTTAAAGCCCTCGTCCGCCCTTGCTGCACACCTTCAGGTGGTATACGGTGCGGAGCCAGGCGCGAGCAGCGCCTGTGGTTTTTGTTCGGAGTGACCTTCTCCTAGATGGGTGGCCTACCATGGCAGAGCCCCATCTGCCCGCTATTTACCCATAGCTGGGACAGTGGTTGACAGGTGCCAGGGCGTGTCCGCACGCCGGCGGGCCTGCACACCTTGTCTCTGGGGCCCACTGCTGCCCGAGATCCCCTTTACAGTTTAGCCTGGAACCGCGAGGTACCAGTTACCGTGTGTGGCCACGAGGAGGCACTGTAGGAGTCTTGGCGGTGGAGAGGCTGTGTACCGGCAGGAGGAGACTTACGCACTCGGCTCCTCTTTCACCCCTGCAAAGAGGGCTAGCCGGCGACAGTAGCTGAAAGCAGAAAGTAGCAAGCAGAGAGCAGCATGCAGCATGCACTAACTACAAGCACTACTACCCCAGTACTACTGCACTGACGCATCATACACGCCCTGTGCAGAGCACACACACAAAATCACTGAATTCTTTATTATTAAAATTGTACAACGTCCCTGAATGACACTTGTAAGAAATACGGCAGCACTCTGATCTTGATGAAAAGGTTTTATTCCGGTAGCGACAGTAACAAAGTAAATGACAGGTAATACAAGAATACCAGCAAGCACTCTGGACTCAGCGCAGTTCGTCTGAATGTCCTTCTCCCAACTGAATGACTCTAAATACTCTTTTTGGGCTTTGTTCTTCTGAGGCGGGAAACAGAAATGTGTATTTGGAGATAATGTGATTGATTTAGGGAAACCAGTGTCTGGCATCCCTAAATCAATCAATCTGCTCATTACTAGGGGGGTGTGATTTATTCAGTTCCCGGGGCCTAGCCAGGAAACAGTCTATTGTATTGTTAATCAAGTCTAAATGGTTGACCTGAGTAGCTGGTTGATCACCTATCTATGTATTCTACTGGTCATTCTTGGTTTCAGGAGTTCCTCTGTCTCTTCCTCTCAATCACCTATTCATATGTCAATGACTGTCTCCATTTGGCCGCACAGATCCTTTGTAATTGTGATATTTACCCGTCTGCCTACAGTTCAATATCTTACAGTCCCCCCTTTGATGCTTGTCTTAACATAAAAGCATCACATATCAGTGGCGATGTTGTCCTGTCTTAGGTTGCTCTCTCAAATCCTGAAGAGTCTTACCCGTCATGGGAGCAACACCTCTTCCACTGGCATGAATATTCCGTGCATCCGAGGCGATGTTATCCTGCCTTAGGTTGTCCTCCTCCTAGCGAAGGATCTTACCCGTCTTTGGATCAACATCTTTACACTGGCATCATGCTGGATACTGTCCGGCTCTGACTGATCTTATCACAATTACAATGGGGTGCTCTTTTGTTCAATCAATCTACCCACTAGGGATTTGGACCAGGAGAGAGTGAGGACCCCCTAAACCAAGGTGCCAGTTTGACAAGGTCATTTGTAAATGAGAGGTTTTTCCGTTTCAGAATGGAACACATACAATAAAAACACACTGAACCAAGATGGCATTAAACATACAAATACATCCTTCCTGTAAGAAAGCATCCGTCTTAAGAATCTGGGTAGCGATCATCTCCTTCAGTTTCAGTTCATTAGTTTTCCATTGTTGTGCATCAATCCAATTTGACACACCCAAACCTGTTCCAGCGGCTCCCAGAACACCTTCCAGGAAGCCCAATAGCTTTCGGCCTGTTGACGAGGTTTTGGGCTGTCAGTGTAATAATATGTATCCACTGTGTCGTGATATCTCAGGAACGCAGTCGTCAGGAGGTCCTTGTACATTCCTGTCACACTCTCCCCTTTGCAGTTCTTGTCCAGATCTGGAGACCATGCTGTCATGTTGATCAGGACTGGCACATGGACCCACTGGATGTTGTTTATCAGGACCCCTGGGTGTGGCCTGGTAATCACTCCGGATGGTGGTGCTGGCCGCTGCTCTGGACATTCTTGCATCATTACCAGAACTGGTAGAAGAACTGCTTGAAGAAACTCCCACATCCTGGAATCTGTTATTAAAGAATATAGAAAGAACAATAATGAAGGCCCCCCGCCTTTTTTTTTTTTTTTTTTTTTTTTTAATCCCTGTATCTGGGATTATGCTTTTTATATGGTTTCAATTGGTCCACATGGTACCATTTCAGTTTGGACGTTCCTTTGCTCGTTTTGTAAGAGGCCTTGTATATGGATTCTCCACATTTATCCACTATTGTACATGGCCCTTTCCAATTTGCTGACCAGGGTCCTTCGTGATGATAGTTCTTCACCATGATTTCTTCACCCAGTTCAAATTTATGTTCTTTCACCTGGTTGTCATAGTACATTTTATTGTATTGTTGACTTAGTTTTTCCATTGCTGAGTGTAGATCATTGTTCTCTGTGCTTAGCTTTGTAATGGCTGACTGTATGTCACGGAGTGTTTTATTTAAGTCTATGTAGCTGGGTCCTTTGCTGTGAGAGGAGTTACATTCCCTTGCTATGTGTCCACTCTTCCCACATGAATAACAAACAATAACCCCATCCGAATTAAATGGTGGGGGCCTTTCCCCCTTTGTTGCCTAACCTCATTAGGCACATAACTTTCATTTTTCCATGATACCTTTTTCTTGGTTTCACTGTTGTGGAATGGTTTGCTCCCAATCACTGCTACAGGATGTCTTTTCTTAGTTTCTCTAACAGTATCATTAGTGGAGTTGTAAAGCTGGGTCATCTTTATGAGAATGTTTGAATATGTTGTATTGGAATCTATGAGAAGGGCCAAAGCCTTACGTGTGTTGGTGTCACTCTGTGCAATCAGTGCTGATTTGAACATGGGTTCTTGTTGAGTCAAATTAGGCATGCCACTGTAAGATGTGAAAGCTTCCCACAATCTAGATGCATATGCAGCAGGATGTTCCCCTGGTTGCATTGTAACCATTCTGATTTTCTCCCAATCAACAGCCCGTGTCCCTAATATGTCCAATAGACCCGTTTTCCTTAAATCTTTGTCAGCGTCTTTTTTGTGAACGTTCTGAGGAAGAGCGCTAGCCAATGCGTGGGGAAGACAAGCAATCAACATAACACAAGCGTCAGCATCCGTGAGCCTATGCAAATCTACTGCACGTTCAAGGGTTGCAAGGAACTCGAGCGGATCCCGTTCCGCCGGGTTCAAATTTGCCAATATTTTTGCTCAACGACTCAATTTCGCCAGGGGTTAGTGGTTTAATTGTTGTGGTAGTGACTGTATGCGCCTCATCTTCCCCCTGCCCTGGGCGAATGGTGGTGGTCTGGTGGACTGGTGCTATTGGAAACTTTAGGGTGCGATTTGAACTATTCTCCCAACCCTCCCATGTTATGTGTGAGTCATTATCACTACTGCAATCCCACTCGTGCAAATCTTCCTCTGCCCCTTCAGGAAGTGGTATCCCAATAGCCGAAATGTGTCCATGCAGCATGTTAATGGCTTTCTTGTACTTTTCTACTAGGTTTAAGTCACTGGCCTGATTCTTTGGAGTCCGATTTGTGCATTTACTAATCAAGTAGTCATAAGCACTCCGCGCGCGCTCTAATTCCTGCTCAGTTTTCTCTAGGTTGACTCCAACTTCAGATTTTTAACTTTTAAGTTGGTTGCCTCCTTCCTGAATTCTATTTGGAATTCTGTGTTAAGCACAACCGTTGCCTGGTAACCTTTAATTGAAATAGTATTTTCAGCAATCTGGTCCTGAAGCTCCCGGTTTTCAGTTTCTAATGCACACAGCCTTTCCTTGCTCATTTTGTATGCAGCCAACACTGCTTGTAATGCTACAGCAACCTTTCCTTTCTTATTTTTCGGCATTTTCGGATGATTATCAAACTGGGATGATGCCCACTCGTATGGCTTAAATTGATTTTCTATTCCCTCCATCACGTCGCGTCGTGCATGCTTTGCAATGTACCGAACAATTAAAGCTTCCATAACTGTGACAACAGCTCCTATATACTCTACTATAGTATAGTATGATACTGCCTAATCAAAAGATATTTTGACACCCACTACCCAGTTACTTTAGGATATGATGATATGGCACAACTTTATCCAGTTACTTTAGGATAACAAATTACTGTACCGAGTTGCGGTCCAGTACTTCGGACCCAGCAAACTCTAGTATTCCAGTTACTTTAGGAATTACCACACAATAAACCGTAGTTGCTGTTCCAGTGCTTCGGACACAGCCAACTCCAGTATTCCACTTACTTTAGGAATTGCCACACAATAAACCGTAGTTGCTGTTCCAGTGCTTCGGACACAGCCAACTCAAACTATTCCAATTACTTTAGGAATTACGCATCAATTTTAGAATCAACGTCCCAGTACTTCGGATCCAGTTAATTCTACAGAATTCTACTTTCGGCCTGTAAATGACAAACTTGAAATCACTGTCCCACTGCTTCGGGCCCAGCAAATTCCTACAGTCCAATTACTTTAGGGCCGTTCTCTTTAGCATTACCCTGCCTCTACGCAGAACTACAGAACACTACCTCAGTACGTCGAGCACAGTATTCCTAGGATCCAGCTGCTTTAGGATCCACAAATTCCAGTACTTCGGAATTACAACTCCTCCTGCCAGTTACCAAATAAAGTTCCCAAACAGAGTGTCCTTTTAATACTTAGATTCTTTAAAAGAGGGGATACTTCCTATTTTAAAACCAACGCTATAAAGAAAGAAACCAATTTCTTACCTTTATCCACAGTTTTCTTCGGAAATTCCCTCCTTGGGTGGCTCGCCAATTGTAAGAAATACGGCAGCACTCTGATCTTGATGAAAAGGTTTTATTCCGGTAGCGACAGTAACAAAGTAAAAGAATAGGTAAGCAAGCACTCTGGACCAGCAGTCTGAATGTCCTTCTCCCAACTGAATGACTCTAAATACTCTTTTTGGGCTTTGTTCTTCTGAGGCGGGAAACAGAAATGTGTATTTGGAGATAATGTGATTGATTTAGGGAAACCAGTGTCTGGCATCCCTAAATCAATCAATCTGCTCATTACTAGGGGGGTGTGATTTATTCAGTTCCCGGGGCCTAGCCAGGAAACAGTCTATTGTATTGTTAATCAAGTCTAAATGGTTGACCTGAGTAGCTGGTTGATCACCTATCTATGTATTCTACTGGTCATTCTTGGTTTCAGGAGTTCCTCTGTCTCTTCCTCTCAATCACCTATTCATATGTCAATGACTGTCTCCATTTGGCCGCACAGATCCTTTGTAATTGTGATATTTACCCGTCTGCCTACAGTTCAATATCTTACACACTGGGGGTGAGAGACAGGTCAACTGGGACTGTGTCCCTGTGCACCTCTGACCACGGCTCCGGGGGATCAACGCTGCCCGCGGCCTCCTCTAGCACCTCTCCTTTCCTGCCCAGCGGAGTTTCCTGCAAACAGAACAGAACAAGACAGTGAACCATGAAAACAACACACTTCCCCATAAGGCTCATTAAATATAATTTGTGCAGACAATTATGGCCGGTCCCTGACATAATCATAATTGGTTTGCTTTATAATTCCCAGCTGAAAATATGCATTGGGTTTTCAGTGTTCATACTGGTATGAGTTGGATATATAATGCCTTGTACATCTATGTAAACGTATTTCCACTCTATCCACTCTATGACTTAACTATCTAAAATCCCGAACTATCCGCTGGGATTATCCGTAGAACTCGCAAACCGTTCATTCACCGATATACATGATATTCTGTCGACCCCGCAAATGCTACAGTCGCCATCCTATGGAAAATCCCGTAGCAGAAATTCAATGAAATTGAAATGCGTGTTGAGGTGCAACCTCCAAATATTATATCATTATATAGCAAACAACAAAAAAAATGCCTGTTACAAGAGACAAACGAAGTCACTAAAGTGGTACCATAAAATTATTTGGTACATGCTTGACATCGCTATCCTAAATGCTTGCATTGTTTACAATAAAGCTCATAATACAAAGATGAAATTGTGCAACTTCAGAGTCTCTATCAAAGAACTTGATAGGTATAAGCTACAGGAAAGCAGTAGGAACTCAACAGGATCCCAACAGACACAACGAACAATAGGCACGGAAAAAATTTAAACTAATAACAAAATGAAGAATGAGATGAACTTGTGATATTACAGAGAATGATACAAACTAAGTTAATTGAAATATAACTCTTCACGCCAAATTTCAAAATGGTTACATGTTATCTGTACATAATTTACACACATTTTGTATGTAATAAGATTAACTTGTTAAAACATTTCATTGATGCCATACATCTCCACAAATTATGTATTATTATAAATTATGTACAAATACATATTTTCACATTTTCATAATTTCTGTATGTTTATTTGCTGAAGATTCTCTCCTGCTATCAGCTGTTAAAGAGTGCAACATTTCTTAATGCGTATGCTTGTGACATACACATGTCCACAAGATATCTATGGTCTGAAAATAAACATTTCCTGATTAACCAGGAAAAAAATCACATCCCTGAATGATACATCATTTGCCTATTGTTTCTTTCCATTCCAATAAGAGGGAAGTGTTAGACTGAAGGTTGGCTGAGTGTGAATGGGTGTGTTATGTGGCTTAGGCACACACCGTGTTTATACAGAATAACACATTAGGCAGATATGGGTTAATTTAGATTTTAGATGTCCTATACGTCTATGTATACGTATTTCCACCCTCTATTTGTAGCTAATTTTTCAGCCATTACATGAAAAATCCTGGTCTACATTCACTCTTTGTGACATGAAAATGTCATTCACAATACACTGTTGTGCATTCAGTACAATGCTTGCGCTAAATGAGAGAGAGAAAAAAATAAATAAATAAACATGACGAGGACTTGTCAAGAACAGTCTGAGTCCCACACACTCACACCCGCTCTGATATAAACACACACACGGATGCAAACTCCACACAATTAAAACAAAAACAAGGGCAAATCACAGAACCATTCATAATCATTAAAAACATAATACACAATACACTTACAGTATGTGAAACACAATCACACCACAACACAAGCTAGCCTGCTTCTGCCCCATCACACAACTGGTACCAGAGAACAGAGTTTGATCTGTGGGCGCCAGCCAATCAGATGAGATATCAACTTTTATCCATATATAGAAATAGCAGCTCTTAGGCTGACATTATATTACATTATATATTACATGACATCAAAGATTAAATACTCATACAAAGTCAGCTCAAATAATGAGGTTCATAGTCTGTGTATATTGCCTTAATGCAATGCAAGGTGGCGCTCCATGCTGCGGTCAGTCAATCTTTAACAGTCAACGTGAATTTTAATGTCCTGTAGAATTGTTATCAATTATATATTTGTATATATAGTATATGTGTGTATGTGTGCGCATGTATATATGTGTGTGCGTGTGTGTGTGTGTGCGTGCATATGTACATATACTGTATGTGTGTGTATATATGTGCGTGCGTGTATATATATATATATATATATATATATGTATATATGTGCGCATGCGCGAATATGCACGTGTGTGTGTGTGTATGTATATGCACATGTGTGTATGTGTATATGCGTATATGCACATGTGAGTGTGTGTGTGCATGTATGCGTATATGCACATGTGAGTGTGTGTGTGTGTGTGTATGTGTGTATGCGTATATGCACATGTGAGTGTGTGTGTGTGTGCATGTATGTGAATATGCATGTGTGTGTGTGTGTGTGTGTGTGCGTCTGTATGCACATATACGTGTGTATATATATGTTCGAGTGTGTGTGTATGTGTATATATGTGCATGTATGCATGTGTGTGTATATGCACATCTGTGTGTGTGTGTATGCAGTCACCTGCTGCAGAGCCTTGGCAGACGTCTGTCCATCCCGGATGAGAGCGAGCTGCCCCTGAGAGGGAGTGCACCGTGGCCCTGGTGGTGTCGCCCCACTGCCTGGTGTCCTGGCCCAGCTGGGAGAGGTGGGCCTGCAGGGAGCTGACCTGGCCAGAGCTCTCCTCCAGCGTGGCCTGGCCCCTCTCTCCCACCTGCCGCAGCTCGGTGACCAGGCCGGAGGAGCTGGC
>JAINUG010000891.1:20000-44439 GCA_029706075.1 Aldrovandia affinis | reverse complement strand
GGTCGGAGGTGACTTTAGTCCCAGCTGCTCCAGCCGTGTAGTTCTGGGTTGTCCCTCACCTTTCTCATGATTAGGTTCACCCCACGAGGTGAGATCTTGCGTGGAGCCCCAGACCGAGGAGATTGATGGTCAATTGGTGTTTCTTCCATTTTCTAATTATCGCACCAACAGTTGACTCCTTCTCACCAAGCTGCTTGCCAATGGTCTTAGCCCATTCCAGTCTTGTGCAGGTCTACAATTTTGTCCCCTTGATGTCCTTAGACAATTCTTTGGTCTTGCCCATTGTGGAGAGGTTGGAATCTGATTCATTGATTGATTCTGTGGACAGTTGTCTTTTATATTAGTAACGAGTACTTAATTAGGAGTACTAATTAAGTAAGAGGACTAATCTGTGTGCCTCCTGGTCACATAACCGGTCTGTGGAGCCAGAATTTTGCTGTTTTGTTAGGGGGTGAAATACTTATTTTCCCTCAATAAAACACAAATAAATGTTTAAAATTCATATAATGTGATTTTCTGGGATTTCTTTTTAATATTCTGTCTCTCACTGTTAAGATGAACCTACCATGAAATGTTTCGACCGACTGCTACGTTCCTTTCTTTTTGTAAGGGGCAAACTCACAAAAATCAGCAGGGGTGAAATACTTATTTTCCCCACTGTACCTCCATCCCCCACCATTCTGATTCTGATGGGCCTGTCTCCTCCACACATCTCCCACACATCAAAAATGTGTGTGTTACTCGCTGGTATCACCGCAGCAAAAAAGATAATTGCCCAGATGGAAGCCCCCCCATGCCCTTTCCTGTCGACAATGGATTCTCTCCTTTTGGATATAGTTGGGATGGAGCTGTCGACAGCGAGAATGCATGGGGCTAATGAGAGAGTATAAATCTATCGTCAGAGATATCTGGGAAACTACATGACCTGATATTTTGAGTGTTGTTGCTGAGTTGAGTATATGAGTATATTTATTTTCCTTTTAGGTCCCCAGGGTGGGTGGAAGGGTGGGATGGTTTTTTTCTGTCTTTGTGTGTTTGTTTGTTGCTTTGTTTGTTTTTGATTGGGGTTGCGTTGTTGAACTGCTGACTGTGTTTGAGGAACTATTGACTGATTTCAGGCCCTTGTTCCTCGTGGATTGGCTGGCTGAGTTGGCTGGATGGCTCTGCTGAGGAACTCGGGCCCCTGGAATTTGCTCGACGCGGTTGTCCGGGCTGGCTCGGTTAGCTGGCTGCGTGAAATTTTTCCCGGTCTTTCTTTTTTGATAGTGTATTTGGCTGTCTTGGTGAGAAATTTGGTATCTGTTAAGGGGATTCGACATGATAACTGTATTATATTTTGCTTGGGCTATCTAACTGTCGCAGTATTACGTTCCACCAAATATGTTTGCTTTTGGACGGAGGTGCTTAAAAAAACAAAACAATTACATATATTTTGAAACAGTGGTCTATTGTCTAGACTTCTGTCAAGAGGGAAAAAACAGACAAAAATAATAATATTAATAATAATTATAGTCTAACAATGTCGCAGCTAGCCATGTTTGATTCCTACTCTGTGTAGGCATCGATTTTTTTGTCTTGTTTATATAATTTTACAATAAAGAAAACACTTTTCAGAAAAGCACTGCACGTTGAGAATAGCTTTTATCAGTTACTTGTATCAAGGACAAGCACTGCGTGATTACTGAGCAAGATGATGGGACATCATCAAATGATAGCTTGTACTGTAAGATGAAATAAGAAAATTAACTGTTTTTAATTCAAAATTTTCATCCAGAGTTATTCTATTATTCCCCAAGAAAATAGGTTTCTCATATAATAATAATATATATATATATATATATATGTACTGTATGTAGCCTATATATTGTGGCGAAGTTTGGGGCCTGGTGGTACAAGGGGAGATGGTGTAGTGGCATGATGACTCTACCTGATGGAGCCATAGAAACCTTCACACTGGAATACAGCTGGAAGTGTACACACCTGATTCTAATACTCGTCAGTGGCCTATATCAGGGTTCAGCAGCAACACAAAACATGGCAAATATTTTTTATAAACTGAAAGGATGCTGTATTGAATGTACGGTCGCAGGGCACTGTTACTGTGATTGCTTTAGGGCGACTTTGTACGGTGTGACACCGATTCATAAATGCATCACTCATCTGCTTCTGGGCACAGCCGCGACACGCCCACCAGGACCTGGCCTGATTTCTGTGGAAAACTGGAACTGGATTCATTCAGTTACCATTAGAAAAAAGTTGCTCTTTGCTGCTTTGCTTGGCTTTGGTAAATCACTACCAATTCAGGTATAGTTCATTCATAAGTGAATATACACTCCAAAATAAAGCAAGGTTTTATTTTCTGTTCTATTTTAAGGTAATACATTTCTTTATTCTTAAAGATCTAGTTAATATTGTTTATAGAACTATATTGTTGTCTTGTTGTTAGTGTGAATCATACAGATGTTTTTCCAAGATGTTAGCCCTGAATATTAACTGCTTAGATGTGTCTGACAGCAAGAGTGAAACTGTGGTGACAGTGAGACTTTGGTTGGCGTGTGGACCAGATCAAATTCACTGAATGCATAGAGCAGGGGTGTCCAATCTTATCTGAGAAGGGCCGGCTTTTGTTGTAGCCCAGCAGTAACACACCTGATTCGACTAATGAAGGTCTAAATTGAAGACCACGATTGGTGGATTAGTTGAATCAGGCTTTTTAGTTCTGGGCTAGAACAAAAGCCTGCACCCACCCCGGCCCTTCTCGGATAAGATTGGACACCCCTGGCATAGAGCTACACACTGAAACCAACTTCCTGATCAGGTGTACAATCAAAACCTGGAAGGAAATTAATGTTTTAAAGACTTTGATCAGTAGCCATTACAGGTGCGTCACAGGTACTGCACAGGTGTCCAACATGAACAGGAGAACAGTGCTCACTATCAGACTGCTTTGCTACAGTGGGGACCAAGTAACATGCTTTCAAATGGTGATATTATTAAAAACGGAAGAGCCTTACGGATAACTCTGAAATTACCAAAAGACAAGAGGCGCAAAAGCAAGAATATTCCATATATTAATCCACAGCGAGTGTAGAAACAGCCAGTAAAAGCAAAACTAAATATAGACTTTGATCAGAGGCCAGTTCAGGCACACAACAGCTTGTAGATCCTGAGAAGGAATGGCGTCCAGATTTTCTCACCTGGAAGAGGAGCTCTCCTGTCCTGTGTGCTCTGACATCTTCAGGGATCCTGTTGTCCTGAAGTGCAACCACAGCTTCTGTAAAGCCTGTCTGCAGCAGTTCTGGGGACAGAAGGGATCTCGGGAGGTCCGGCTTGCAGGAGAAAATCATCTTTGGATCCCCTGTCCCTAACATGTCTCTGAGGTATACATGTGAGGCGTTCTCAAAGTTGAGAAGTGGGAGAGCTGCAGCAGGATCTGAAGTGCTCTGCAGTCTGCACAGTGAGAAACTCAAACACTTCTGTTTGGAGGATGAAGAACTCATCTGTGTTGAATGTCTAACAAGAAGACATAGAAATCATAACTTCTGTCCAATGGAGGAGGCTGCTCTGGAATGTAAGGTAAGAAAATTAATCATTCTCTTAATTAAAAGGTAAAGAACCAATTAACTCACTAATACAGCTCGGCCAAATTCATATTTTAAAATAATAATAATAATAATAATAATCTTATGACCATTCCACCAAACAAACTTTGAAATTTGTTAGTATTTACTGTAGCTTAGCCAGATAACCCCCCCCAAAAAAAAACTGTTACGCAAAGCATGAAATAAGTAAGATGTTTTCTCTTCAATTTATTTTGTTTGTGTGTGCGTGAGTTTGAAATAGGTTGTTTGCAAATGTAAGCTTCTTGTCACATACACACCTTTGTCCTTTTATGTTATGATAAAATCTAAATAATATTAAACTGAACGAGCCTGGATATCTACATTATTTAAAATGATTACCTTTCTAGACATTTTTGAAGATATGTCACAGAAATAATTTCATACCACCATGCATCACCATTTCTGCATCAATAAATCAACACTTTTAATATTTTACATTCTGACAGTATCTACAGTGACCTTTGTCCCCAGGCCTGATTCAACCTGAACCGCACCTACCTGTGTGTCACATGACTGATAGAGAGAGATGAGGGGGGGGCACACACACCATTCATGTTCTACAGTAAATGAGTAATGTTCCTCAGTCAAACTTGTCCATGGTTCACCAGGCCCATGGTTTTATGTCCTCCTTAAGTCTGGGGCTTCCATCCACAGAAGCTGAGGGAAGTCTGAGGGGAAGTTGCTCTAATAAGTTTGATGTGTGTATACCAAATCCTGCACATTATGTAGGAATTGGCAGTTTGCTAGTTGGCTAACAATATTGCCGCAATGTTGTTTCTCACCAACAACAGGGGATGCAATTGCAGAGGTTGTGGTCGGACACACACAAGCTGTGACCTGAGTCTCCATTCTGGCTCCCCTCTGCCTGAGCAGGGGCTCTTTTGCTGTCTGTGCAGGCAGTGAAGTTTACTGTCGGTCTGTTTCCTCAATAAAGTGTGGACTGTGTCATTTCATTCCAGGAAAAACTCAGGACTGCACTGGCACCACACTGCAGGAGAAGCTGGAAGCCTTTAATGAAGTGAAACTAATCTGTGATCAAACAGCAGAGCACATCAAGGTACTTCACTGATGCCTCTAAATCACAGTATTGAAAATGCAGCATTGGCTTGTGCTGAAATGATGGTGAATAATGTTTATTCCAGAGCCAGGCCCAGCACACAGAAAGGCAGATAAAGATGGAGTTTGAGAAACTTCAGCAGTTCCTAAAAGATGAAGAGGCAGTCAGGATAGCTGCACTGAGGGAGGAAGAGGAGCAGAAGAGTCAGATGATGAAGGAGAAGATTGATAAGATGACAGAAGCGATATCCTCCCTTTCAGAAGAAATCAGAGCCATAGAACAGGAGCTGGGAGCTGAAGACCTCTCATTCTTACAGGTAAGCAATGTGTTATATTCACACATGAACTAAACATCTGTTAAATTACATAATTGTACATAAAGCAGCTTTATCAATGTCAGATATTAATGTAATTAATAATAATAATTCACACTTTTTATTTCAGAGCTGCAAGGACATAGACAAAAAGGTATGTGAACAACAGTCTCTCTGATTGCCAAGTGTTGTACAAGTGTTGTAATTTTATAAATTATGTTTTATATGGAAAGTCTAATGATTTTTTTCAGATTTTATAATGCATTGGGTAAAATTATATCATGACTATGAATATTATGAATATTATTGCAGAGCCCAGTGCACACTGCAGGATCCAGAGAAGGTCTCAGGAGCACTGATTGATGTGGCCAAGCACCTGGGCAATCTGAACTACAGAGTGTGGGAGAAGATGCTGGGGACTGTTCAATACAGTGAGTACTGGGGGCAGGGAGATCTACATTCTCACTGTACAGGGGGAATCTTCAGCATCCTCTCCACAAGCTGGTAAACCCAGTCAAAATAAAAAAATAAAAAAGTTACAATAATTATCAATCATGTGTTAGAATAAGGCATCATTAATTTAGTATAAAGTCTATGACTATAAAACATACAAAACATCGGTGTTAACTACAGCAGCAATGTAGTCAATGCTACTTTTTTGGAATATTTAACAGCAGAGATGACTAACTAGCTAAATCTTTATTTTAAGCAAGCTTGGTAGCTGCAGTGTGAAATAAATTGCAGCTACCAGTCTTGCAGAAACTTTAGTGGGTGACTTCACCGCGCCAGTAGCCTCTTATATGGGGTGTGGATCGTGGCCTCCAATAGCTTTGCCAGTCTCTTAGTCTCTCAGTCACCTGCACAGGCATATCAGTGACTCAAAATTATAAAGAAACTAACATAAATTGGTTGTGAATACTATTTTAATTAAGTAAAACAAAAATGTTTGAAATGAATAATATCATTACAAATAATTGACAAATGAGGCCCAGTGTGTTCCTCCGTTTCGGGTGGTTATGAAGATCACTATGATGAGCGTGCTCGCTAGTTTGTTAGCGTTACTGCTGGCAGGGAGAAAGAGGCTGCCAGTGGTCTGTCAAACGGGTTTGTGGCTATAGTTCAGTGTGCACTCCTGTGCCAATCAGCATGTCCTATTGGTGTAGGTGGAAGTTGACTAGAGCCGATTTAAAGTCAGTTTAGCTTTTTTCAGAATGGTTAAGATTAGGATTTGGGTGTATAATTATCTGATGATGTATCATGTGCTTAGGGGCAACCTCAGCCTTGAACTGTCATATGACTGAGCCAGTTCAACCCAAGGGGCAAAGAATGAACCAGCGGCAACATTGGCATTACAATTACTTCCATAAAATCCTCTACTTGATCTATCACAGAATCAGGGGTCACAACATTTGCTTCGGTTAGGTCTGCTAGTACCAACAGTTCTCCACTAAAAGGCACAAAAAATCTCACAGATATCCATTGGGGGGCACCATATTAAAAACACCTCAGCAGGCAAAAGCAATCAAGTGAAGTTGAACCACCAATCGAGTGTTAGATCCCGCCCACTGGCTTTGATGGATGATGTTGACAGATTAAATTATTTCCCATTTCACACCACAGACAAAATGTGACAATATTAATAAATTAATTAAATATAGAAATAATGAAATGAAATGAAAATAAATAAATGTGGAAATGAATAATGACATCTGGAAATAAATAATTTAATATTTGACATTTACTTATTTATGTTGACATTTCACTCAATTAAATTAATGAATATTGGCACATGATGTACATTTACATTTTTACATTTTAAGCATTTAGCAGACGCTCTTATCCAGAGCGACTTACAAGATGTGCATAAATACATGGTAGGAACAATCATAGTTTGTGCAAGAGATCAGTGCAGTAATACAGCGATAGACGTTGCAGGCAGCTGCGTACCATACCTGTAACACTGGGAAGGATGGCAAGTTTATTTATATAGCACATTTCATACAACAATGGCAATTCAAAGTGCTTTACACAGAGCATATAATATATATGTAGACATACTGACAGGCTTCTTCCAATGATTAAAGCATTTACCATTACATCTGTTATTATATTGTAGCTTTTTAAAATGGGGTGACTGTCATAATTGTTTGAAGTTGTACATTTCACTTTTAAAGCCTAGTGTATATTGTCCTAGGAGTCCATTGTGTGTGACAGTCTCCCTTTGTGCAGATCAGTGGTGATGTTTCATTCTCTACACCTTCAGCTCCTGTGATTCTGGACCCAAACACAGCACATCCCAAACTCTCGCTGTCTGAGGATCTGACCAGTGCGAGATACAGAAATGAGAAGCAACAGGTTCCTGATAATCCAGAGAGGTTTGATCAGGGGTGGGGCTGTGTGCTGGGCTCTGAGGGATTTAGCTCAGGGAGACACTGCTGGGATGTTGACGTGGATGAGCGTTACTGGGTGTTGGGCGTGGCTAAAGAGTCCTTCAACAGGAAGGGGGGCATCACACTGAGCCCAGAAGGAGGAGTGTGGAGTATAAGACAGGGTAACAGGACATACACCGCCCTGACCTCCCCACCCACAGCCCTCACGGTGAAGAGGAAGCCCCAGAGGATCAGAGTGCAGCTGGACTGGGACAGGG
Organism: Aldrovandia affinis; assembly: GCA_029706075.1. NCBI lineage: Eukaryota > Metazoa > Chordata > Actinopteri > Notacanthiformes > Halosauridae > Aldrovandia > Aldrovandia affinis. The sequence continues at coordinate 36,799 of JAINUG010000891.1, read as the reverse complement.
GGGAGGTGTCATTCTCTGACCCCAGCGAGAACACTCCTCTCTACACTTTTACACACTCGTTCACAGAGAGGGTGTTTCCGTTTTTCTGTTCTGGTTTTCTGCACATCTTTCCACTGAAGCTGTCTGCAATGGCGGAATAACGCTGGGAAGCTAAAGATCAGGTTAAATAAAAAAGATTGTATATTGTCCCGCCTGACCAGATTAACAAAAATATTTGCAGATAAAAATGTAATTAAATGTCCTTAAGAACATGTTTTATCCAATTATTTTTAAGAAAAACTAAACTATATTGAATTGTGATTAATATATTAATAAATGTGTAATTTATTTAACATACCTTTGTAATTGTAATATTGTGACTAAAACAATGTACTTTCTCATTCCTTGAGGCTACCTGGATCAGACTACGGGGGGGTATGAGGAGTATGCTGGGCCAATGGCTCTCAAACTCGATCCTGGGGATCCCTATGTACGCTGGTTTTTGTTACAGCTCATGATCAATTAAGGTTGTTGAAAGCATGTGTGTAAGTTCTACCATAATTAATTCTTTCCCCCTTAAACTTATTTTCAGACAATACAGGTTTGGCTCATTGCCAATTTCTCTGTCATTGATCTTGTTTTGTTTTCTGCAAACGGTTCAGTTTCAGTGGCCAGGTGTCCTCGCTTTCAAAATTTAGGCTCCCACCGATTTATCTTCCCTGTGCAAAATGGTTATCCTTGCTCTCGAATCGGAGTGCTGACATGCGTAACTCCGTGCAGGTGCCTCTAGTGCGTCATGTGAACTCATTGTCAGGGGTTTTCTGTGCTCCACAGGACTTTTTGAGCTTTATTTCCCCAAGCGATACCACTGATGAGACTTTCACCTGCTTTTGGACTACTTGAAACAGCCAGAGTTTAATCACAATGTCTTATTTGGGCAAGTTTGTTTTCTTTTTCGCAGGTTGCAGTGGGAAGCGTCAGATATTCTACTGCTACAGCACCCAGGAGGCCCTTGGGCAAGGTTATGATGGTGCCGGTAACGTGAGTGGCAGGGTTAGGGTTAGGGTTAGGTTAGTACAAGCACGCATTAAAGAACCACGCCGCAGCTGAATTGTCTTATTGCACTGGTAGATTTATCACTAGAGCACACTAAGTGGCCCTTTTTGCAGTTTTTGCATCAAAACTGTCAAGCATATCTAATATTTTTTAGAACATATGCGGATGAATGGAGTGTGGGATGGGGCATTGGTGTAAGGGTTTACTTTGTTAGGCATGAATAGCTTTTATGTTAGTGGAGCATTGTCAGTCAGTTTCTGTTTTAACTGGCTATGGGATTACAATCAGAACTCTTTATCTGTTCCACACTCCAGAACAGCAGGTGGCGGTGTGCGTGATTTTTTTCTGTGACCCACCAATTAATCCAGAAAAGGAGAAGCACTTTAACAAACTAAAATAATAAAGAAAAGAAGAAAGGTCTGGGTGCATGGGGAAGCCAGCTGTGCGGGAGAGAGCAGACCGACTGCTGATGGATGCTGCAGGCCGGCTGAGTGATGTGAAGTTGGCTCTTCTTCTGCAGACAGAACAGAGAGGCATTCCATAGAGCAGGAGGTGTCCAAACTGTCCTTGAAATGGGAGTCCCAGGGATCTTATAGGATAATAAAGAGAGACCTTGCCTGGTTTACACATCCTTGATAATATTGTGATCATTGTCATTATTAGAATGTTTATATTGTGCTAAACAGCTACATGTTACATTATTGAAAAACAATATCATGACAAACATGAATTATTGAGAATTGCTTCTATGTACTAGTGTTAAATAACCACTGCAGTGCAGCCCACGGTGGGTGTTAGATTAAGGTGTAAAGCGTTAAACATTTTATTGAATAGGGTTCCCTGCTGTAGAGTGAGTTTGCTGGTCCCTGCTGGTCTTACTGATCCGTGCTGTAGAGTGAGTTTGCTGGTCCCTGCTGTAGAGTGAGTTTGCTGGTCCCTGCTGTAGAGTGAGTTTGCTGGTCTCTGCTGTAGAGTGAGTTTGCTCCGTGTCTGGTCCCTGCTGTAGAGTGAGTTTGCTGGTCCCTGCTGTAGAGTGAGTTTGCTGGTCTCTGCTGTAGAGTGAGTTTGCTGGTCTCTGCTGTAGAGTGAGTTTGCTGGTCCCTGCTGTAGAGTGAGTTTGCTGGTTGCTGGAGTGAGTTTGCTGGTCTCTGCTGTAGAGTGAGTTTGCTGGTCCCTGCTGTAGAGTGAGTTTGTGGTCCCTGCTTGCTGAGTTTGCTGGTCTCTGCTGTAGTGAGTTTGCTGCTGTAGAGTGAGTTTGCTCCCTGCTGTAGAGTGAGTTTGCTGGTCCCTGCTGTAGAGTGTAATTTTGCTGATCCTCATAAAACAAGAGGACAGAAACGTCCCAGTGTTCAGGCGTTGCATCATTCTCACTTCACTCTCCAGGCTGGAGATTCCTGACCCTGCAGTAAAGATATAAAAGAGAGAAGAAGAACCTCACATGTTTGTATGACTGCGCTGCTGAGGAGCGGGAACTGCAGGAGGAAGCGTTGGTGTGAAACGGCTGACGCATTCTTCACCCCTGATAGCCTCACGTGCCGGCCGCGGCCCAGATTCACTGGTCATGTGCATGACACATTCCACCACTTTGTGCGTGAGCCGGGTCCCATGGGGTGGGGTGGGGGGGGTGGCTAGGGGATGTGGCAAATTCCCAACCTGAGGCCACGTACACCTGCAGGATGTACAGGGTCTGTCATACTGCTGAAAACCACAACATGCGCGTTAGCTGTGAGAATGAAGGGAGTGTAGTTTACCTCAGCAGATTTAGACGTGTGTCATGACAGGGTTCCCTGTTCACACTGGCTTTCCTTTCAGCATTTTTCCTATTGCAATCGTTTTACAGTCAATCACCCAATCGATCAACATTTAGTTTGTATAACGCCATTTACAAACAGGTCTTTCTACAGCACTTCACAATGGACATTTAACTAAAAAAATTTAAAAACAGGAAAAATCCATTTCAGCCAATATCAAGGAAAAACTGGAAAATGATTCCCTGACCCCTTAAAAGGCAGTGAAGGTGAATGGTGGGATAGAGAAAGAATCACTGATCACTAAACACAAACATACAGCGAAAATAGGCCAGCACTTTTTTATGCACTTTTGTGCCCCTAACCTCAAGTAATCTAATAAAATGTTATTCAGATTTTAGGAGATCAGTTAGGTTTTAACACTGAGGTGAGAAGAAAAACAACCTCTACTGGGGTCACAGAAAACCTACAATTAGCTCACAATGGTGCCATCTAGGGGCCTTCTCGAGCATTACAAGCAGTACTTGCTTGTAATGCATAGCTGCATGGCCATCAGGGCCGGTATTCACAAATAATTTTAAGGGTAAAAGTTGGTCCTAACTCGGCAATTTAGGAGCAACTCCGGAAAATAATGGGCGTGTCACTCATAAATGTAGGACTCCTGAGTATTTCACAAAGGGTTTGAGAGCTAAAAACAGCTCCTAAGTCCAGGAGAAGTTAGAAGCAGTCAAGAGGACTTCTAAGTCGCTAAAGACCTACTCACAGCGATCCGAAAATCTGCTGCTGCCCGCAATCGTCGTCGCAATCGCGTCAACACTGGAGATATTGAATGATACAGAGCTCATAAAAAGGTACCGCCTCAATCGCGAGGGTATTATATATATAATATTATATATAGATACCCGCTGATTGTTTACGAGATGCAGACATGTAACTAATTGACTAGTCAGTATTCTTGGTTTCATGTTAAATCAGTGACACGTAGCCTACATTTGTATTTTAGAATCTTTATTAGAATATAATAGGGGTGCATCGGATCATTTTTCGATCAGCTAAAATAATAATAACGGGGACCAAAGGCGTTTCCACCAAAAATTACCAGGAACTATTCTCAAGGAATTGAATGAATGATTATTTCAATTTTTCAATATAAGTTATTTCACTAAATCTTTATTCGAAAATTTCACAAAATATATTTTTAGATTCAGTACGCCTTATGCGATTTAACTAGGGTGGTCTTATGCCTGAATTAATTTAATAAAAAATTTAAAGATCGCTAATGTTTAAATTGTATTTAATTCGTCGCGTTTCTAAAACCTGCCTCCCAGAAAGGCATTTAGTATGAAAAACAAAGCAAACCAAAAACATACATGGTTGTCTATCTCTTCACTGTAACTCTGCATCGAGATTTAGGGAATTGTTACTTTAAAACGTAACAGCGGCAGAAAAACTGTATTTCTCTATGATGGTTCAATTTAGCTATTATTCCGCGGATCATATGCGTGCCGAACCGTGGGGGTTGATCCGTGCGGATCACGGATCAACTGCGATCCGTTACACCACTAGAATATAACAGGGACAGGTAGGCCTACATACCCTTTTACAGTAGCATATAATTTATTTGCTAGGTTGAAATCGCGGGCAGAGACCCATCCCTATATTAGCCAATCGCTGTGGGAATTCTGAGTAAGCTCGTTCATGAGAAACGTCATCCATAGCAACGACGTCAACCCTGCCCTCACTCTTAGCTTGAAAATTCTAGGACTTCCTTAGTATGAGTTTGTCTTTGCAGCTTTGTGAATAGGTTTTAAGGTGGGACTCCTAACTAAAAGGTTTTAGTGCGATTTAGAGTACTCTAGTGGTAAGATAAAATTCTTTGTGAATACGGCCCCAGATCTAACAAACTAAATATTGATCAGACGAAATGCCCCTGTGAATGACGAATAAAGCCAAGCCCGGTATTTCTGTACACAGTTATGTTTAAGTTAAGTTAAGGTTTGTTAAAATTCAGCAAAGTTTATATATAAAGGACAAGTGCACAGCACAGCAAATGACACAAAGCACAACACCAGGTACGCCCTCAAGAGTGGAGGTTTTCTGGTCACGCTATTTTCGTTTGGGATATTTTTCCTTTATTCTATTGGTTTCGGTATTAGTCACGAGGAATTGTGAACTTTTACTGAACATAACCAAGGAGGATGCAAAGAAGCCACGAACTTTGCTGGGTCTGGAGGAAGGCTGGAGACATTGGGGGGACCAAATCAATTTATTTATATTTTTTATATCAGCTAGGCTATATATTTGGGGACATTTTGTGAAAGCAGACGGGCAGATAGAAACATCCAGATTGGGTGCATCGCTACCCGTTTTGCATGTTGGGATTGGGAGTGCCTCACCGTAAATGCCTGCGTTTTTTTTTTTTTTTTCTTCTTGTCTACATGCACACCCATACAGCTACACAATACAGGTTAGGCTCACCTCAACCTTAAAACAAGTCTTAAGAACAAGTTGACTGGTAACAAATGGGGGCTCAGCGTCCGGGATCTAGTTTGTATTATGTAGCCTATCGTGACTGAATATTGTATTTTGTTCGGAATATACTGATCGTGATTGACGTTTTGCTAAAATATTTTTCGGTGGTAGGTAGGGGAGAGCAGGGTATGTTGTCACACTTTTCACTGTCTTACCTGTACTGGGTGCAATATATCACAATGTATAAATGTCATACCAAATGAAAGGTGTAAGTCTTGGGCACATATTTTGTATTAATTGCATTTTCATGTTACTATTTCAGTATGGAGTTGTAGACAGTTAAATAGAGGGTGTGCACTTGTGACAACTTACCCCATCAGGGGTAAGTTGTCACACTATGTCATAGTATGTGGGGTAAGTTGTCACATTGGATTATCAACAAATAAGAACACAACGAATAATTGTGAATAAAACATTTTTACTTTCAAATTCAAAACCAAGTACATTTAATTACAGAACTCTCATTCATTAAAGAGCAAAATGCACAATGAAAACACATCTAATCAGACTCATCTTCAGAGTCACAGTTCTGGCACAAATAAATTGTCTGGCCTGGGGTGCAAGCATCATGGGCCCCACTTCTTGCATCTCACACTGCACCCAAGTCTCTTTTGGGCGGCTGTTAGAAAATGGCTCCATGCAGACTAGGTAGAAGCACTCCTCTTCATCTGCTGATGACTCGTCTATTTTTCTTTTTACCCTTGCCTTTTTGTTCCCCAGAAACAGCCTGTTTTTTTAGATTGTGATTTTCCATTTGTAGTGCTTGCCTTCCGCAGGTGTGTCTGTTAGAATTGCGGTTCTGCGCTTTCTTCCATTATTAGTTTGTTTGGGGACCAGCTTTTGGAAATGGCCGGAGGTCCTCTGGAGTTGGTAGTCTGCTGCCAGCACTGGCATTGCTGGGTAAGGGTGAGCTGGCATGGGAACTGGAACGGGTCTGTGTCTGTGCTTGTGTAACATAGGATGGCATAAATATTGGCGGATATTCCAAAAATACATCCCTGTTGTAAGGCTGTACCCCAGCTACCCCTAAAAAGCCAGCCTGAATGTTCAAGGGGGTTGCCGCCACAGGATAGCGATTGCCACAATCCCAGGATTGTTCCTCATCCATGCATCACACGCTGTGTTGATGTGCCTTTAGCGGCCCGTAGACACCTGTCTAAGGGTTGAAGCCGATGAGAGCAGTGGGGTGGAATGACACCATAATTATGCCGTTTTCTTTGGCATAATTGAGTCCATCAATGGACATATGAGATATGTGGTTGTCCAAAAAGCAGTAAACATGGTTTCTCCTTTGAGCATTTGTATGCTCAGTGAAATGTTCAGAAGTCAAAAGTGCACATCTTTCATCCACCGAGGGATTTGCCGCTCCTGCTGCCAGGTGGTCCTGTTTAAAAATGGTCGCAAAGCTGACACGGGAAATATGAAATATGGAGGTATACTATTTCCTGTGGCTGACACAGCACAGGCCAGTGTGACAAGCGTCCCCTTTCAGCGGGAGGTCAGCGACCCTACTTGTTTGAATCCGCGTCTGGCCACTACTTTGTCAGGTTTATGGACCGTGGTCACCCCAGTTTCGTCGACATTCCATATGTCCCCTGGTCCAAATTGATGTCTGTCTAGCACATTTGCTAAATTGTCGAAGAAGGCATTGACATTTCTCGGTTGAAGCTACTAGCTCTGGCAAGGCTAGTTGCCTCAGGCTTTCTTATCGACAGCATTTGGTGCCTTTTTAAGAAGGCTGTAAACCACTCCGAGCTGGCCTTTTCTGTTTCTGCCCACATTGGTGTGAACTTCAGCTTGTGTGCCACAGCAAACTGGTAGGCAAGTCTTTTTGATCTCACTTGGCGACAGACCAAAATAAATTTCAGCTGACCTAGCAATATAATGAACAAGCTGCATCTCCAAATCAGGTGGAAATACCTGCCGTGGGCTTTCTATAGCCAACCACTGTTGTTGGCATGGCTGCCTGACTGACAATTTCTTCGCTGGTAACCTTTTCACAATACCGAGTCAGAGTACGGTAATTTATATTAAAATCGTTTGCTGTGCTTCTGATTGATTTGTTCTCCAGCTTCACCGGTCTGACTGCCTTCAACATTATATATCAGGTGCGGTGCTGCCATTCTCTGTCTTTCTTTTATAATTTCTCACCATCATCTCACTTTATTTTGTTCCTTTCGTTTGTTCGTTCCTTTCTTCCTTCCCTCAATGCTTCTTTCCTTCAAAAACAAATTTAAATTAGCCTCATGTGACAACTTGCCTCAAAGCCATTGGAGACAACTTGCCCTAAATGGTCATGTGGGCAAATGTTTGTTAAATCTCACAGCTAGTTCAACATAGTACTGCAGCTAACATATCAAGAAACACCTTATTGTTTCCTTTATTCGTACACAAATATAATTTAGAACATTTATACCTAACAGTTTATTACATAAAATGTAAGATGCCATTTACTTACTTTCGAAGGAGACAAACACAAAAAATACTGTAAGCAGTTGGAAATAATTCCAGTGCTGAGTGCATATTTTAGCTGTTGACTATTTTTGTTTGGTTGTGTTCGTGTTGGATATTGAGATAATTGTGAAAAGTGAATTCCAGTCCGCTAACTTCCTCAAAAGGGAGCTGACACCTGTGACTGGTATCAGCTTTTAAAAAGCTGAATTGCGCCAGCTCGCCGATTATGTGAAAGTTTTTCTACCTGCTGGGCTAAAAAAGGCAGACACTATCCGTGGGAAAAACTTCCAGGTTGCATTAAAACAGAACCGGAGCCATATGACAATGAGACGCGAATCGCTGTGGCGAAAATATAGTTTGAGAAATGGCGTAAAAACGGCCTCATATTAGATCATTCCTGAGGTTTATCGGCAACGTTTCCGCACTCTCGAAATTAAACACTAAGAATAAGCGAGGAAAAACAGAACTACGTTTGATCGTTGAGCAAATAAATTTGGCTGGGGTTTTGAGCACTTAAGACCGCTTATTCTTTTAGAAGAGTTTAAAGATTGTGTTTTATTGGATATTAAAACAAATTTAGACGAACATAAAACCATCAATCTGAGGAGAGATTCCGCTATTGCTGATGACTATGAATTGACCCACAAATAGAGTTTTGCCCGAGATAAATCCTTAAACCCTGAGTTGAGGGAGAAATTGCCCGATTGCTGCTGTCTCCTGGAAAACGTTCCAGGCGTGCTATCACCAGAACCGAATGGTTCCACAGTGTGGGAGGTAGCCCTTTGTGTCATTATTGTAAGAGAAGAGGGCACATAACGAGTGCTGGAGGCTGCAGGGGAAATGAGGCAACCAGAGTAAACCTGCTGCTCTTAGTTGTAGGATGAAGTCTTCTCCAGTGGAGGCTGTGTATGAAAGTAGCACATAAGTCTGTTATCCCTGCAGGCAGGTGAGCAGTTGATGCCCAATGAGCAGGTGAACAGTAACACACCTTTTGCTGCAGTTATCTGCTGTAGAAGAGGCCTTGTTTCATACATGGCTAGTATTTCCACAGCAGGTTATTCCATCCAGAAGAAACAGACAAGCATCGTCTTATTTAAATGATTTAATACACTTTCCCCCGTGTCTTATTGACCAGCTCAGTCTACTCTTGGCCTTGCAGAGAAAACTTCCACCCTGCCAGCTGGAGGCAGTAGCAGTCAGAGGGAGTTGCTGGTGATTAACTTTGACCTTGACGGGGAGTGTGTGGACTGAGATCTGCAGACAACCCTGCAGTGGATCGCTGCATCTGAGCTGGTCCTGCCAACCCTCCACTTCAGCCAGTCTCCTGAGACTACGGACAAGGTAGGTCTCCTCATCCCCCACACTAGAGTACCCCCAACGGCCGTGTTGGGCTGAGACTCTGCCTTACAGGTGTTAAGTTGCCGTCCCCCTCTTTGTGTTGATTTTATGACATCACAAGCTTAAGTGTGGCAGACAAGACTGTTGTGCATTTCCCCAGTGGAGCAACGTGCAAGTCTTGGAAAATTGTGATGTGATAAAATGTACAGAAAGAAGACAGGGGAGACAACTGAACACTTTAAAGGCAGAGTCTCAGCCCAACACGGCCGGGTGGTGACCCTGGGACCCCCTAATGAACAATTATTACCCCCCAAAAATTTAAAAATAAAAAGTTAAACTCAGCAGTCGCATAAGCCCAGTTTTCAGCTCTGCGAAGTGTCGGGGGGGACCGCAGCATCCACACCCCCTTCTTTCACACACACTTCATTCACGCCACTCACACATTTCCCCCCACCCTGGGGACCTCCTGTTGCTCAGGACGGGCATGTGGATTCGAACCGCCAACCTCCTGCATCGTAATCTGGAGCTCTACCACCTGCACCACAGAGTCCTTCACAAGCATCTTCTGTCTTTCAGCCAACTTAAACGCTACACCTGACAAAACCTGAGCAAAGAGAAAGGAAGCAGTCAGGGGCTTGAACCCCAAACATCAGCTTCAGGAGACAGCGATCATTCTCCTGCACCACTGCTCCTTTACCTGTGTTTGCTGCTCCTTCTCATGTATTATAGGGAATTAAGGCCAGACCTTATAAATGCAAGATAAAGAGAATGGAAGTGATGGGGCTTGAACCCCAAACATCAGCTTCAGGGGACAGCGATCATTCTCCTGCACCACTGCTCCTTTACCTGTGTTCTCTGCTCCTTCTCATGTATTATAGGGAATTAAGGCCAGACCTTATAAATGCAAGATAAAGAGAACGGAAGTGACGGGGCTTGAACCCCAAACATCAGCTTTAGGAGACGGTGACCATTCTCTTGCACCACAGCCCCCTCTTCTCCTCGGCATGTGATCTAACAGTGAAGGTAAGGCAGGACCTCATATACACAACATAAATAGAAGGGAAGTGCTGGGGCTTGAACCCCAAACATCAGCTGCAGGAGACGGCTATCATTCCCCTACACCACAGTCATCTCCTTCCTTCTCTTAGCAAGGTTAAGGTTCTCATGAACGCAAGTAAAATAGAACAGAAAGGCCAGGGATAGAACCCAGTACTTGCAGGTCAAAAATAGAGATCATAACCCACACCACATCATCTCCACACATAAGAATACATAACAGCAAATTTAAGGTGAGACCTCATAAATACAAGATAAAGAAAAACAGAGAGCCTGGGCTCAATCCCCAAACGTTGCCTCCTGGAAACAGCGATCATTCCCCCACACCACAGCCAGGTCCTCTCTGTTATGTGTCTTATAGCGAAGTGAATGGCAGTGAAGTAAATTCCTCAACACCAAAAACAACTTATTTGTGATTTTATGCAAGGCAGCAGACAAATGGTGAGTAAGATTTTGTAAAAGCTCGAAATGGATAACATGAAAATGATGACTATAAAATGGGAGTATCCTTAAGAGTGACCAATGCTCTAAAGTTGAATGAAGATCAAATCAAAAGATGAATGAAATGCTTTGTGACAGTAAAGACAAGTGTATTATGGACCGAGATCATAGGAGACCCTTTTTTTAACCCTTTACACGTGTAATACTTCGTACGTGCTTGTGTATGTAGAATTTCCTAACTGTTTACTACTAAAGGTACGGCAGATTCAAAAACGCAAAAACAGGCAGTAACCCAAAAAACGGGTCATACACAAGAATACAGTACAATCTCTCCAACTCAATCACTCCTCTCACACAACCAACACTTCTCTCCCCACGCCCTGCTCAGGTGTGGGCACTCTTTAATTAGGCCTTAACCAGGTGATTGAAGCCAGGTGTGGGCACTCTTTAATTAGGCCTTAATGAGGTGATTGAAGCCAGGTGTGGGCACATGGCTTGGTTGCAGTGGAAAGGGGAAGAGCCACCGCAAGGTTAAGTTTGCTCTGTGTCCTGGAGCTTCGCCTCGACAGTTTCTTAGTATCCCCCCCTTCGGCCCCTTCCCCCTGCGCATGTGGGATGACTAGTCTCTTTCTTCACCAATGAAAACACAGCACACCAGTAGCAGGAAAAATCTAAATACTTCACTTTAATATCTGCATCAAGAATGTTATGATGCAATACAAGGTATTTCCAAATTAATTCAGGTGGACCACGGTCCCAGTCTTTCATTTTGCCCACTTGTTTGGGCTTTTTTCTAATTGGTGCTCAAACGAGGAGGTTCCTCAGCAAAGCAGAGCCTTGAAGCCAGGTCCTTCTGACAGCAGCCAGGTACCTTAACTCTGTGAGCTAACTCTCCAGTGAAGACAGGTGCTTTCCCATCATAGAGGAACTTCCTCATTTGAGCACCAATTAGAAAAAAATCCCAAACAAGTAGGTGGATTTGAACCACCAACCTCCAGTATCATAATCTGGAGCTTTACCATCTGCACTATTGAGCCCCTCACCTTCTGCTTCAGTCTTTCGGCCAACTTAAACACTACACCTTACAAGGCCCAAGCAATGTGAAAGCAGCCAGCCACAGGTTTGAACCCCAGACATGGGAATCAGGAGGCAGCAATCATTCACAATCACCACCACTGTCTGTACTTTTTTCATGTCTCGGGGCAAAATTAAGATGAGACCTCATAAACTCAAGAGAAACAGAAGGGTGGAGCGAAGGCTGGAACCTCTCAACCGGGTGTCAGGAGACAGAGATAATTCACACTCACCACCACTGCCTCTACTCTTTTACACGTCTCATAGCGAACTTAAGGTGAGACCTTGTAAACGCAAGAGAAACAGAAGGGAAGAGCAGGGGTTTGAACCAGGGACCTACAGGTCAGGAGATGGAGATCATAAGCCTGTGCCATATCATAATCTCCACACAGTGGCATCAGTCTAACAGCAAACTTAAGGCAAGACCTCAGTCAGTGCCAGGGCTCAAACCCCAAACATCAGCTTTGGGAGACGGTGATCATTCACTTGTGCCACAGCCTTCTCAGCTCTTTCGAGTGTCTTATAGTGATGTTAAAGCAAAACCTCATTAACATAAGAAAAAATGAATGGCCAGGGATCAAAGCCAGTCGCTCCAGGAGGGGGGGCCGAGATCTTTCTCCATCACCGCTCCCTTTCCCGTGGTATACTGTGACGTAAGTCATAAACGCAATGGAAGTGCTGGGGCTCAAACCCCAAACATCAGTTTCAGGAGACAGCGATGATTCCCTTGCACCACAGTCATCTGCCTGCATCCCTGTGCTTCATAGCAAAGGTAAGGCGAGACCTCATAAACGCAAGATAAATAGAATGATTGGCTCTCATATGGTTGTTCAAATGTCCCACACTTTAGCTGGTTTAACTGTTGCCTGAAGGGTTCAAATATTTCAAATAATGAGTTGACTCAGGTCTGCAGGGGACACACACTCCCCCTCACTGTGATGCACTTTGAGACCCATATCATTGATGCCATCGCAATTATTTGCGGGTGTTTTTGCTCTTGTGGTGTTGGAGGGGTGCAGAGCAGTCAGTGTCCGTTCGAACCTTTGCAGTTCCTCGACATGGTGCAGCTGATGGACTGTGGGAAACCTATTCTGTGCTCTGACATTCTCTCTCTCTCACACACATCACACACACATTTGGAGTGTTCATTTTTAACCCATTTTTAATTCAAAAAAGATTCTTAAAATGTTCACAATGTTAACATCAGCATTGTTATCATACAGTAACATTGGGTTATTTAAGGAACGCCTGAGGACATTTACATTGTTTTTTGAGCTAATATCTATCAAAATAAAATATCTGTATCAAAACTATACACTATCACCATATATTAGATCATATATTTAGCCACGGTCACACAGGAGCGCAAAATATGAAATGCAACAATCACTACATGCAAAGAAACAGTCACAACACACAAAACATGTTTCTTTTTTCATATACTCTTCATGCATTTCTATGAACCCTGAATGAATGTTTAACATAAATACACAGTGCATGTTTGAAACATTAATGACGTTTTGAAAATGCCAAAATAAACATTTAGTATTTTTCTTCTTGGCATGTTCAGCAGATGGCGCCAGAGAGGTACCAGTGGGGACTGGAGGCGAGGGTGCTGTAAGCTGTTGAAATAAATGATCTAAATAATAACGGCGTTCACACATAACATGTTTTCCTGGACGGCCACCTGCGCACGTTTTGAGGGCTTTCAGGCGAGACCGTGAAAAGAAAGGCTTCTGACCAGCAGCATGATTTCAGCGGAAGTCTGAAGTCTTTCGATGGTGGTGCGCGCACATCCCCCTCCCCTGCGCGTCTACAGGACAGTGGCAGGAAGGCCGAAAGAAAGGAAACCCTCCAGGGGTTCTGTTCCCCTGATTTTGGGTCTCCGTGGTAACATGTCTCCTCCCGTGACATGCCCCCACCGGCGACGGACCGAACGGAGGAACATTCAAACGTTACTTTTGCCGTTTCCACGACAACTCTTTTTCCTCTCTCTCTCTCTCTCTCTTTTCTTTCACTTGCCACACATTGAGGTAGAGCTGGTGGTCTCTCTCTCTCTCTCTCTCTGTCTGGTAGAGTTGGTGGTCACAGGAAGTACCATATGGTGTTGAAGGTTGCTACAGCAGTGAAGCATCTTGAGACTCAAACCCATGACCTTCAGGACAAGTTCCCCATATCGTGCACCTCCGCCAAATATAGAGCCTGTTTGTGCGTCTTTCGCACACATGCATGAGCACGTATGCGGTTGATTGCCATGGAATCTATTCACTTCTGACTGATCTTCATTTTGTCCTGTGGAATACAGTGCAGACAATAGTACATGAAAATGTTCTGCAATGATTGTCACTTCATGCTCTGTCAACAGGGAGTAATTATGAACTAATTATCACCCCTCTGCCAAGAAAACAGAAGAAATCCCAAAGCAAATGTTTCCCCCAGGAGGAAACATCCCCCCCGACCCTCACAAACAGCGCCAAGACCACACATCTCCACGGCAACACATGGCACAACCTATCACTGTACAAACACACGCAGAGGTTCGCTCACAAACGAACGTGATCTTGTGTGTGTGTGTGTGTGTGTGTGTTTGTGTGGTGTGGTGTGGTGTGTGTTTGTGTGGTGTTAGTGTAGTGTGTGTGTTTGTGTGGTGTGGTGTTAGTGTGGTGTGTGCGTGTGTTTGTGTGGTGTGTGCGTGCGTGCGTGTGGTGTGGTGTTAGTGTGGTGTGTGTGCATGCGTTTGTGTGGTGTGTGTGTGTGTTTATGTGGTGTATGTGTGTGTGTGTGTGTGGTGTGTGCGTGTGTTTGTGTGGTGTGTGTGTGCGTGTGTTTGTGTTGTGTGGTGTGGTGTTAGTGTGTGTGGTGTTAGTGTGGTGTGTTTGTGTGGTGTGTGTGTGTGTGTGTGGTGTGTGGTGTGGTGTGTGTTTGTGTGGTGTTAGTGTGGTGTGTGTGTTTGTGTGGTGTGGTGTTAGTGTGGTGTGTGCGTGTGTTTGTGTGGTGTGTGCGTGTGTTTGTGTGGTGTGGTGTTAGTGTGGTGTGTGTGCATGCGTTTGTGTGGTGTGGTGTTAGTGTGGTGTGTGAGTGTGTTTGTGTGGTGTGGTGTGTGTGCATGTGTTGTGTGGTGTGGTGTTAGTGTGTGTGGTGTGTGTGTGTTTGTGTGGTGTGTGTGTGTGTGTGTGTGTGTGTACGTGCAGGGGAGCAGCAGGCCACAGCCAAGTCGCAGTCACAAGGGATTTTTTTCTCCCAGAATCCCCAGCAGCTTGTTGGTGCCTCTCTTAATCGAATGAGTCTCTCTGAGCGTGCCCAGACAAACAGGACCTGGTGGGATCCAGGGATCGGCTCCACTCCCCCAACGCCGCCTGCCAGGAGAGGCCTTCTCCTTTTTCTGCGCCTTCGTCAACGCTCCTCACGCCAGACTGCACTCTTGACACGGCGGCAAAATGAGCACATTTTCCAGAGGATTACAGTCGCGTTGTGAAAGAATTAAGTGCTGGTTGGGGTATGGCTGCTGAAAGGGGATTTTGGTCTAAAAAACAAAAAACACTCCCTGTGCAACCATCTCTGTCTTTACTGTGGAGGCCAAAATGAATACCAAAAAACAAATTTAAAAAACCACAACCACATTGCTTTTACAAACCACATGTATGAACCTCTCCATCTCTCCTCTCTCTCTCTCTCTCTCTCTCTCTCTCTCTGCTGTGCTAGCCTGTGTGTAGCTGTGCAGTCGAATGCTAACGAAGCCTCCCATTGGACAGTCCCTCTTGGAGAGAGGCGGAGCTGGGATGTGAAGGCCCCGCCCTCTCGTGGCAGCGCATCGCATGTCCGGGCCAAGTCTGGCCGAGCAGACAGCTGGGGGATTCCTCTCTGCCTCACACTGATCCTGTGGCTGCATCACGACAGAGAGAGAGAGAGAGAGAGAGACAAAGAGAGGGAGGGAGGGAGGGGGGCAGGGCGTGGGGAAATAATTGGAGCGTGTGGATTTAAACCGTCTGTCAGGCACTCTGTCAGGGTCAGGCTGAGGGCAGGGGTTGATCTCATGCTGCTTTTGACGGCTGTATGGGCCCATCTAATCCCCCCCCCCCCGCCCCGTCTCACCACCTGCTGACTCTCGCACTACTGCCACCATCACCACCACCTATGCAAACTCAACAAAGTCTCCCTTAATCAAATGTGCCCCCATCGCCTGGGGGTTTCAGGACAAGCACACATTTCAGAAGAGGGGGGAAAAAAAAGAAAGGAGATTACGTTTCTGGGTTTCGTCTGGTTCCATTTGGGTTTGTGTGGTTCTGTCCAGTTCTGTCCAGTTATCAGATTCAAATCACTGGTGCTTGCTTTTCAAGCGGCCAGAGGTACTGCTCCCCCATACCTCCAGTCACTCATCACTCCCTACACCCCAGCCAAACCCCTCCGCTCCGCCTCTTCTGGCAAACTGACTGTCCCATCCCTCCGGGCGCCTGGCAGCCGCTCCTCGCGGTCTCGCCTCTTCTCTGTTCTGACCCCTCGCTGGTGGAACGACCTTCCGCAATCGGTCAGGACCGCGGAATCACTTGCGATCTTCCGCAAGAGACTTAAAACCCACCTTTTCAGACTCCACTACCACTGAATTCTGTACATCTAGCTAATTTTCATCACCACTGCCTACTTGCTCAACACCATGTATCCCTGCTTACTCCTCATTAAAAAATTATTACTAACCTTTTCCTTCCCAGTGTTACAGGTATGGTGTGCAGCTGCCTGCAATGATGTCTATCGCTGTATTACTGCACTGATCTCTTGTGCAAACTATGATTGTTCCTACCATGTATTTATGCACATCCTGGATAAGAGCGTCTGCTAAATGCCTAAAATGTAAATGTAATGCAGTTGGGTTTTGATCCGGTCCGGTTTTTCATGTAATCCGCACGAGACGGCGATGAGGGAATTCTCTGCCCCCCTCCAGGCCGCTGGCGGGTCGAGATAACCTCGGCGTTCCTGTCCAAGCCCAGGGGGCGGGGGCAGAGACGTCAGGTATCAGGTCTCTCGCACTCGCCGACAACTGGAAAAACCCCAAAAGAACAACGTCACAACAACCCGTGCCCCTGCAGCCTGGGTCTAAGCCGTGCGCTGCGCTCTCAGCAGGGAAAC
>JAINUG010000891.1:0-15000 GCA_029706075.1 Aldrovandia affinis | reverse complement strand
ACAGGTGCACGCACACACACACACACTCATATACGCACGCACGCACGCATACACACTCACATACACACACCCACATTAATATTCTCACTCTCACACACTCACTCAGACACACACAAAAACACACACACATATACACGCACGCACGCACACACACTCACTCACACCCACACACTCACATTCATATTCTCACTCTCTCACACACTCGATCAGACACACTCAAACACACACAAAACAAAATCCTTTTCTCTGAGCTCTGAAAGAGATCATTTCACCCTTCTATGTTTAACAGATTTTGTAGTACACATCTACATTTAACACTTTTTGTAGTACACATGTATGTTTAACACTTTTGTAGTGCACATGTATGTAGTACACAAGTGTACAGGCTATTTGTCCTTTGTTTGAGTATCACCCAGCACTCACAGTGCATCCTTAGAATGATTCACATTTTTTACATTTCTCCTCTGGTTGAAGACAGAGAAGCCACAGTAGGTAAGGAAATATTTAAAGAAAGTGCAAATAAAATAGCACAGCATCCCCACCACACCCACACAGAGCTAATGACTTGATCTGGCCTTTCAGAAATGCATTCTCCAACATGGATGATACTGCTTAAATGAAATTGGCATATAAGCAGTGTGTGTGTGGGTAAGTGTGTGTGTGTGTGTGTATGTGTGTGTGTGTGAAAGTGAGTGTGCGAATGTGATTATGTGCGAGTGAGTGTGTGTGTATGTGTAAGTTTGTCTTAACGAATACAAACATAGAAAAAGACAGTATTATCGTACGTCTTTAACATTCAGTGTTTTCTCATGTGTTCAGATGAGGGGAGAGAGAGAGATAAAGTGATAGAGGACTGGCCTTGTGGATTTTCCCCTGAGAAACCAGGCTGAGGTGGCTCCTGTTTAACCCAACTGAACAAGACAAATGTTAACCCCCAACACAAAGAAACACCGACAACATGCATACAAATCACGCACACAGACACACACACACACACAAACATAGGCTTCTGGAGGTGAAACAGGGCTGTGTTGAGGGAGAGAATAATATAGACGGACACTGATACACTGTGACTTCTTCATCGCACTTTACCTACAAGCGCAAGAGCACCTACTCTTGGAAAATGGCCACATGCCACAAGCGCCAAGCTCATCCCATACAAGTTCTGTATCTCGCTAGAAATACAGCGTTAGGGATCATTTGAGGGAAGGTCGAGTTTTACTGTATCTTAACAGTAGCTACGTTATTCGCCGTCATATAAGGAGCACGTAGATCTGCATACACCTGAGCACAATGCAGTCAGACATAGTATCCCTACCTACAGGCCATATCAATTATGCATGTTCAAGCGCTATTTTTATATTTTTTAACACCAATGCTGGAAATTGGCTGTTGGCGGTTATGTGTCTTTGTGTGTACCTCCAGGTGTATTCCAGGTGTGAACTCGTGCTCGAGAAGAGAGACTCCTGCAAAGTGATCACGAATTTTGACCATTCGTCTCATGACTGGAGCTGACAATGGATTACCTCACCTTTCTTTGGCTTGCCTAACCTCAAAGAATCAATTGGAACATGCCGAGTGTGGTCAATCCAATAACCTCTCTCAAGGGAGATAGACACACACACGCACACGTCACACAGATACCTACACACACACACACACACACGTACTACTCCCATGAATGCTTAGGATAGGAGAATGACATGATGTTGATTGTGGTTGGGTGGAATGACATCATACAGCATGTTCAATTTCCATTGGACCCAGTGTCTCCCACAGATTGAATTTTGTGTAACTAGAAAGTTTGAGTCTTCAAGTTAACACTGTGAAACTGTTTTACACTGTGAACACTGTGTGACTTTAAACCATTAGAGTTCTGCCTGGTTACAGTCACAGACCGTGTACACGTTTATTCCTCCGCGACAACGCCAATTTGTCACGTCAGCGTGAGAAAGGCGCACACAATTACTGTATTTATATACAAATATAAATTCTTGCTTGCGCATGAAACATTCCCAGGGATATTTCGAACCCTGGAAAAAAAACCTGGGGACACACTCCATTCACAGAACCGTACACCTGTGCCAGGGTGTCAAGCACCAGTTCACTCTCCTCCCTGCTGTAGAAAATGTCATTTCAGTACTTTCAGTTGTGAGCCTTGAAAGCCTTACAGATCCTTATCAATGGCCAAGTCATTATTATTATTGAGTTGTAGTTGTAGTAGCAGTAGTAGTAGTAGTAGTAGTAGTAGTAGTAGTAGTAGTAGTAGTGGTTCAAGTAGTAGTGGTAGTCAGGAGCTGACTCTACACATTTTGGTTCCTAGGTGAGATTGGCATTTGGGTGCCCCCACCCCCAACAAACATCAATCAGACATCACCATGGATTCAAGACAAAAATGATTTTTCAAATGGTTTTTTTCAAATAAAATCACTTCTCAAACAAATCACTTACCAAAGTCTCATTTAAACAGGGAGGATAAGAAAATGGTAATAAAACTCACTTTTAACACAATTGTTAACAAAGTCTATCTCTCTATCAGCCACAGCGATTCTTTTTTTTTTTTTGTGAGGGCGACCTGGCACCCCTAGCCGACATGGTAGCCCCCCAGGCAGCTGCCTGTATGGCCTGTGCCTTGGGCCGGCCTGGTGCTAGTAATAGTAGTGGTAGTAGTAGTTGTGGTATTAGTTGTATTATTAGTAGTAGTGATAGTATTAGTACTAGTAGTACTAGTAGTAGTAGTAGTAGTTGTGGTATTGGATTGTATTATTAGTAGTAGTGATATTAATACTAGTAGTACTAGTAGTAGTTGTGGTGATGGTTGTATTTATTAGTAGTAGTGATGGTATTAATTGCTAGTAGTGCTAGTAGTACTGAGTAGTAGTAGTAGTGGTGTTAGTAGTGATAGTATTAGTAGTAATACAGTGTCTGTGTGACATTTTGTGAGCTGCTGTGCTCTGACACCATGGCCCATATTTAGCCTCAGTCATAAGGTGCTTCCACGTGCTATTGCCGCAGAGGAGGTTTGCTGATGCAGAGGCCCCAATAGAACACACTCTGCAGAGTGGAAGTGCATAAACAGCTTCCTAGGAGGAGGGAGGTGTTTTGGCATTGGAGTTATGGGGGTGGATGAGGGAGATGGGGGGGGGTAGTGGGTAATGTTAATGTGTAAACAAGCGGCAGAAACGCAGCATGAATCATTCAGGCTGAAACAAAAGCCCTCGGACACCTTTAAGCTGTGAAGACAAAGCACGGCTCATACCCCCCCCGCCCCCCACATTGGGCACCAGTACTTATTTATATTCATACGAATTAATACTAAATATATAATATATTCATACTAAATAATATAGGCCTACGTTTAAAAAAAAGCGATATATGACATAACAATAATATACTTCAACAAACTGTTTCTTGATATTAATTGATGTCATTTTCATATATATATATTAATATATTTAGATATTCATTTGATTTCATCAGTATTCATGAATATGGAATATAGAATACATTTACGCGGATGGAAAATAGCAAACAAAGGAATATGCAAATGAATATGAGGTAGTTTCAGATAAAAATTATAATTATTCAAGTAGAATTCCCATCCTTTTTCCTAGCGTTATGAAAATGTCGAGTGGGTGTTTCCCTGGTGCACGTCCACACTGTACACTGTGACCAGGGACCCCAGTACATCTTATACAGAATAAACTGTCCTAAGCGGGTCCAAAGCACACCTAGCCCTGCCGATGCGTCGTGCGAGTCAATCAATCAAGCTCGGCGAGCTGGCGTCTGACCCTACCCAAAGCGTAGCAGTGGCGTGACTGACCTGCGCTTACCTCGCCATGTGTTCGTGAGAACACATTATTAATGTGCGCTCCCGCTCACGGAGACATCTGACGCACAACCGCCGAGCAACAATCTGAGCAAAACAAAGGTGTGCCTACTGCTTAGCCGCAATATTGTGGTGCGAAATGTGTTGCCCCATTATGGTGTTTTATTCTAAAAGATGTTTACTCAACAAAAAGCTAAGATGTCACGCATATCCATTTGTGGAGACCAATGTATATAAGGACTCGGTCATTCAGTGACAAAGTGAGTGTCTGTCAGGAGACTTGGAATTCGGAGAGCGTGCCAGCCGCGCGAAAAGCCAGTGGAAACGTGACGTCATGTATTGTTGTCGTGCCAGAATGCGTGTCTGACCCTGAGTCTTGCGCGTCACGAAGGCATTCACTCAAGCATTAAACCGCCTCCACGGCGCTTTACCGTCAAAGACACGCTCGATAGTGCCTCTCTCTCCCCCTAGGCAGTAGACATCGCGTTCAGGAAACCTGCTGCTTGAGATGCAATTAGAGGGGTTAACTCGCCAAGCTGTTCACAGCTGAACTTTTGACATTATAAGCCTTCATATAAGCTTGATTATACATCACGTTTTCTCTGCTTCGTGTTTCTTTATCTATTAGAGAAAAACCCCCACATTTGATTGTATATAATAAATATGCATTAGATCTAGATTCAGAATGAAAGCAATACATTTGTCCTTGACTTATAGCATTTATACTATTCTTCAACAAACGTTGAGAAATTAAATTAAAATCTGTGGTCTAAGTCTGGACCTCATTTTTGTGCTTTGAGAGAAGTAAATAACATGTTTAAATTAAGTGACTACGTTTCAATGACAATGGTGCGTCGAGGGGATTTCATGTTTTAGCGATTGCTAATTAAGGGAGATGTGGTCAAGCCCGAGTTAACACAGTCTCAGTTTATCCCAGTTTCACTGGTGTGCAGTAGCTGATGCATAACTGATGCCCTTGGACAGGTTTCTAGTCTGGCATAGGGTCATTACCCACAATCCATCTCTTCTAAAGCTGGAATGGCACACAAGATGAAAGGGCACCACTTTTTCGAGGCTCTGGCTTGCTCTCAGTGGGCTAAGCCCCCAGCCTTCTGTTGCCACTTACCACAAGGCCACTGGAACTGGTAACAAGCTTTGCGACATCTGGAATCCACTGGCGGTCTCCCATCCCAGTCCTAACTAGGCTCGACCCTGCCGGGCCCTGAGATCAGGTGAGATCAGGCAGGCTCAGGGTGGCATGGCGGGTGAGCCCAGCAGCTTCCCTGAAGAGCAGAGCGCTTTTTCATTTCCTCCTTAAAAAACCCTAAAAAACTAGTCACAAACATGCATACCATTCATGTGACAAACGCTCACACACAGTGTGCTGCAATGAGCCTGCGGACACATGTGAGCCGGTCAGACCCTTCGGTCGCGGAAATCATCCAATCAGAGAGGGAAGCGACTAGGAGGGGAACAAGCCTGTGGGGAATCAACATCCCGTGTCAGATGTGCGGAAAAATGTAATTGAAAAAAAGAAGAAAATGTTTTGCTTGTGGACAGGTTGGCCCGACCTCTGTTGAATTTTCAGGCAGCACAAGCTTATTTGCATCCAGTATCACGAGTTTACGTGTTGCTGGCAGGCTTTCAATTAATACTGAATTCATCTGTGGCTTTATGTCCGCCTCCGTGTTGTATACATTGAAGCAGGTGCTTCCCACACAGGTGTGGCTCATGGGTTAATGAACTCATTAACATCCCAACGAGGTCGTGCATAAAATGCTTGGCAGGCTCATTATTTTGGCTCCCATGGCTAGAAGATGACACCGCAATGACTCTGAGAGAGGGGGTGACTGTTGGGAGGCGACTGGCAGGAGCTTCGGAGTGACGAAGGCTGCTCAAATCGCTGATGTTCCAAGAGGAACAGAGTCTGAGGCGATGTTGGCAAGAAGTCTGAGGGGAAAGACATCGTCATCATTGTGGCTTGTAGTGTCCTGGCGGCTTATTAAGACGCTTTATGTTAACATTTCTCTATTGTGGCGTTACTTGTACATAGGCTATGATGTTTATAGTTGTATTAAAATTAAAATGTATCTATATAGTGGTTTGGTAAATCATGAATGTACGATGCTAAGTATAAAACATTTACATTTTACATTTTTTATCAGCTGGATCCACACACTTGAAGCAAGCGCACACTCACACACTGGTGTTTGCAACACTCAGGCGTGTGTTTGAGCGCCATCTCCCCTCCAGGCCTACTCACCCCGGCCCCTGCACCCCAGACGGGACCTCAGGTGGGCAGGGGCCGATCCCCTGTGTGGCTCTGGTGGGTGTCTCTGGCACGCTGCGCTCGAGCTCGGAAACTACTCTCCCAGTGCGGTCGGAGGAGGCGGGGGCCTCTCTCCCCACCGCGCCAGGAGCAGGCCCCGCCCAGGCCTCCTCCATCTGATTGGGACGAGCTGCTCTTTTGCCCAGTTATCTCCAGCAGGACCACCCGTGGCGAACGAGCACCCCTGTGAGGAGCGCTCTGGGAGCGGTTTCAGGAGACACGACCCTGCACCCCTCTCTCTCTCTCTCTCTCTCTCTCTCTCTCTCTCTCTGTACATACAATCCTGCCTCTCTCTCTCTCTCCGCTCTTTCTCTCTGCACATACAACCCTGCACCTCTCTCTTTCTCTTTCTCTCTGCACATACAACCTGCCTCTCTCTCTCTCTCTCGCTCTTTCTCTCTTCACATACAACCCTGCACCTCTCTCTCTTTCTCTTTCTCTCTGCACATAAAACGCCGCACCTCTCTCTTTCTCTCGCTGCACACACAACCCTACAAGTATGCACCCCTCTCTCATGCTATCCCTCTCTCTGCACACACAATTCTCTTTCACGCTCTGCACAAACAACTGTACAACCATGCACTCCTCTCTCCCACCTCTCTTTCTCTCTCTCTCTCTCTCTGCACAAAACAGCCATGCTCCTCTCTGATTGTGATCTGTTACAGGGGAGGGATGATATGACGCACAAGATTGGTTATCTGTGGTGGATATTTGAAAAGGTAAAAATACGGCATTAAAACATTCTCGAATGACAACAGCTATGAACATTCTCTCCGGCTTCACCTGGAAGGCTTGCCTGGTCCTGGAAGGTGAACTCACCTGGAGATAAAATAAGGACCAAGGTGATAACACACCATACCAGAACAGAACAGAACCTTTCCCAGTACTGCTGCCTCCTCTGTCAAGAACCGTACTGTGAGATTTGTTTCCTATTTCGTGTACCTGTCATTCAGAAATATATTTCCAATCCATATTATAATGTATCAAAAGTAGGTCAAAGTTGACGACAAGGAAAAAGAGGAGAAACAAAGGAGAGGAGATGAGCTTCTGGCACAGGGCCAGGCACTTGGGGATCTTGTGGGCCAGCAGAGGCTGGTTTCCAAGGAAACAAAACAACAACAATAACAACAAACGGCAGCGACATGCCTCGGCAACAGCAGTGGAGCCAGCTGCATATGACCAGCTGGCACTGCACCGCCACAGAGACCAGTATGTGGGAAGTGATCTCACTCTCACTCACTCACACAGGCACACGCGCACGCACTCACTCGCTCGCTCACGCACGCGCACGCACGCTCGCACTCACTCACTGACTCACTCACTCACATGCTGCCACTCCCACTCACTCACTCACTCACGCTCCTCACTCACTCACACGCACGCTTGCACTCACTCGCGCACTTACGCGCTCGCGCTCCACTCACTCACTCACTCACTCGCTCGCGCTGCACTCACTCATGCTCGCACTCACTCACTCACGCACGCATTCACAAACACACACACGCTCACATTCACACATGCACAAACTAAACAAACCCGCACATTTATATTCACTCCGCGCACGCACACACACATATGTTCACACTCACACATGCATGCAAAAACTAGCTCACACACACGCATACACACACACACACGCACATACACACACATTTAATCTCACAGATCCTCACTTCAGCCCCTCAAGAAACAAAATTAACCAAACCACAAGGAGCTCCAGCTGGGCTCCCCATGAATCATTCAAATATAAAGCAGGAACAGGGCTTGGAATGCCATGGACAAAAGCCAGAGTTCATAAAGGAACAATACAAAAAGATGGGACTGAAAATCAACATAATGTGCACCCCACCCAAAAGGAAAGAAAGGTATGTATAGACCTCGTGTATGAGTGCGCGTGTTTATTCAAATTGTAGAGGCGAAAGCATGGATTCCTCCATTCCTAAGGTTTTGAATTGGATTTAGATGGAAGCAGGCCAAAGCACTTCAAAACTCTTGAATGTTGAAGGCTCCAGTGAGAGTCGAACTCACGACCCCTGGTTTACGAGACCAGTGCTCTTACCACTGAGCTATGGAGCCAGATATTACTTAAACATACCAATGATATTCATGTATGGCACTATTTATCATTTATTCCCAGAAATGAAGGAAAAACACAGTGACTACACAATTTTTGTAATTTTATTTGAAAGTAAAAGAAAAATCAGCAGATCATGTAGCCCTCCTGGACCAGGGTTGAGGACTACTCTCCTACTAAAATGCATAGACCCTTTATGCACAAATCCTGATTGCCTCCTTATTGAACACCTCTCCATTAAGTCCAAGGCCTTAATCAATCAAATGATTTCATTTAAATTCATACAGGAGTAGCTCCATCATCAAACAGTAGCAGGCATTTCAGTTTCTATGTGGAGAGTGAGCACAATTACAGAATGTAAATTATATTAACGTGGGTTACCATATTTCATTTGCGCCAGTAGTGATGGGAAAGCAGTGTGACTGCACAGTTAGTGGAAGCAGTGTTGATTGTGAAAAAACTTCCGCTGACCCTGTGGCCCTCCAGGACCAGGATTGAGGAATATTTTCCAACATGACCTTCATCAATCAGTTGCAGGCATTTCAAATTCAATGGCGAAAGCATGGATTTCACCATGCCTAAAGTTGTGAATTGGATTTAGATGAAGGGAAGCCAAAGCTCTCCAAATGTGTGGATTGCTAAAGGTTCCAGTGTGAGTTGAACTCATGACCCCTGGTTTACAAGACCAATGCTCCAACCTCTGAGCTATGCAGCCAGATGCATGTGATGAGTGTATAGCACTATCTATAATTTATCCTCAATAGTGATGCAAAGGCACAGTGAGGATGGAATTCACCTAACCTGATTTGAAGGTGAAAGAAAAATCAGCAGACCCTGTAGCCCTCCAGGACCAGGGTTGAGGAGTACTCTCAAATACAATGCATAGACCCTTTACGCACAAATCCTGACCACCTCCTTATTGAACACCAGTCAATGAAGTCCAAGACCTTAGCCAATCAAACAATGTAAATTGAGAGCAAAGCATTACCTTGATCAATCAGTTGCAGGCATTTCAAATTGTAGAGGCGAAAGCATGGATTCCTCCATTTCTAAGGTTTTGAATTGGATTTAGATGGAAGCAGGCCAAAGCACTTCAAAACTCTTGAATGTTGAAGGCTCCAGTGAGAGTCGAACTCACGACCCCTGGTTTACGAGACCAGTGCTCTTACCACTGAGCTATGGAGCCAGATATTACTTAAACATACCAATGATATTCATGTATGGCACTATTTATCATTTATTCCCAGAAATGAAGGAAAAACACAGTGACTACACAATTTTTGTAATTTTATTTGAAAGTAAAAGAAAAATCAGCAGATCATGTAGCCCTCCTGGACCAGGGTTGAGGACTACTCTCCTACTAAAATGCATAGACCCTTTATGCACAAATCCTGATTGCCTCCTTTTTGAACACCTCTCCATTAAGTCCAAGGCCTTAATCAATCAAATGATTTCATTTAAATTCATACAGGAGTAGCTCCGTCATCAAACAGTAGCAGGCATTTCAGTTTCTATGTGGAGAGTGAGCACAATTACAGAATGTAAATTATATTAACGTGGGTTACCATATTTCATTTGCGCCAGTAGTGATGGGAAAGCAGTGTGACTGCACAGTTAGTGGAAGCAGTGTTGATTGTGAAAAAAATTCTGCTGACCCTGTGGCCCTCCAGGACCAGGATTGAGGAATATTTTCCAACATGACCTTCATCCATCAGTTGCAGGCATTTCAAATTCAATGGCGAAAGCATGGATTTCACCATGCCTAAAGTTGTGAATTGGATTTAGATGAAGGGAAGCCAAAGCTCTCCAAATGTGTGGATTGCTAAAGGTTCCAGTGTGAGTTGAACTCATGACCCCTGGTTTACAAGACCAATGCTCCAACCTCTGAGCTATGCAGCCAGATGCATGTGATGAGTGTACAGCACTATCTATAATTTATCCTCAATAGTGATGCAAAGGCACAGTGAGGATGGAATTCACCTAACCTGATTTGAAGGTGAAAGAAAAATCAGCAGACCCTGTAGCCCTCCAGGACCAGGGTTGAGGAGTACTCTCAAATACAATGCATAGACCCTTTACGCACAAATCCTGACCACCTTCTTATTGAACACCAGTCAATGAAGTCCAAGACCTTAGCCAATCAAACAATGTAAATTGAGAGCAAAGCATTACCTTGATCAATCAGTTGCAGGCATTTCAAATTGTAGAGGCGAAAGCATGGATTCCTCCATTCCTAAGGTTTTGAATTGGATTTAGATGGAAGCAGGCCAAAGCACTTCAAAACTCTTGAATGTTGAAGGCTCCAGTGAGAGTCGAACTCACGACCCCTGGTTTACGAGACCAGTGCTCTTACCACTGAGCTATGGAGCCAGATATTACTTAAACATACCAATGATATTCATGTATGGCACTATTTATCATTTATTCCCAGAAATGAAGGAAAAACACAGTGACTACACAATTTTTGTAATTTTATTTGAAAGTAAAAGAAAAATCAGCAGATCATGTAGCCCTCCTGGACCAGGGTTGAGGACTACTCTCCTACTAAAATGCATAGACCCTTTATGCACAAATCCTGATTGCCTCCTTATTGAACACCTCTCCATTAAGTCCAAGGCCTTAATCAATCAAATGATTTCATTTAAATTCATACAGGAGTAGCTCCATCATCAAACAGTAGCAGGCATTTCAGTTTCTATGTGGAGAGTGAGCACAATTACAGAATGTAAATTATATTAACGTGGGTTACCATATTTCATTTGCGCCAGTAGTGATGGGAAAGCAGTGTGACTGCACAGTTAGTGGAAGCAGTGTTGATTGTGAAAAAACTTCCGCTGACCCTGTGGCCCTCCAGGACCAGGATTGAGGAATATTTTCCAACATGACCTTCATCAATCAGTTGCAGGCATTTCAAATTCAATGGCGAAAGCATGGATTTCACCATGCCTAAAGTTGTGAATTGGATTTAGATGAAGGGAAGCCAAAGCTCTCCAAATGTGTGGATTGCTAAAGGTTCCAGTGTGAGTTGAACTCATGACCCCTGGTTTACAAGACCAATGCTCCAACCTCTGAGCTATGCAGCCAGATGCATGTGATGAGTGTATAGCACTATCTATAATTTATCCTCAATAGTGATGCAAAGGCACAGTGAGGATGGAATTCACCTAACCTGATTTGAAGGTGAAAGAAAAATCAGCAGACCCTGTAGCCCTCCAGGACCAGGGTTGAGGAGTACTCTCAAATACAATGCATAGACCCTTTACGCACAAATCCTGACCACCTCCTTATTGAACACCAGTCAATGAAGTCCAAGACCTTAGCCAATCAAACAATGTAAATTGAGAGCAAAGCATTACCTTGATCAATCAGTTGCAGGCATTTCAAATTGTAGAGGCGAAAGCATGGATTCCTCCATTTCTAAGGTTTTGAATTGGATTTAGATGGAAGCAGGCCAAAGCACTTCAAAACTCTTGAATGTTGAAGGCTCCAGTGAGAGTCGAACTCACGACCCCTGGTTTACGAGACCAGTGCTCTTACCACTGAGCTATGGAGCCAGATATTACTTAAACATACCAATGATATTCATGTATGGCACTATTTATCATTTATTCCCAGAAATGAAGGAAAAACACAGTGACTACACAATTTTTGTAATTTTATTTGAAAGTAAAAGAAAAATCAGCAGATCATGTAGCCCTCCTGGACCAGGGTTGAGGACTACTCTCCTACTAAAATGCATAGACCCTTTATGCACAAATCCTGATTGCCTCCTTATTGAACACCTCTCCATTAAGTCCAAGGCCTTAATCAATCAAATGATTTCATTTAAATTCATACAGGAGTAGCTCCGTCATCAAACAGTAGCAGGCATTTCAGTTTCTATGTGGAGAGTGAGCACAATTACAGAATGTAAATTATATTAACGTGGGTTACCATATTTCATTTGCGCCAGTAGTGATGGGAAAGCAGTGTGACTGCACAGTTAGTGGAAGCAGTGTTGATTGTGAAAAAACTTCTGCTGACCCTGTGGCCCTCCAGGACCAGGATTGAGGAATATTTTCCAACATGACCTTCATCCATCAGTTGCAGGCATTTCAAATTCAATGGCGAAAGCATGGATTTCACCATGCCTAAAGTTGTGAATTGGATTTAGATGAAGGGAAGCCAAAGCTCTCCAAATGTGTGGATTGCTAAAGGTTCCAGTGTGAGTTGAACTCATGACCCCTGGTTTACAAGACCAATGCTCCAACCTCTGAGCTATGCAGCCAGATGCATGTGATGAGTGTATAGCACTATCTATAATTTATCCTCAATAGTGATGCAAAGGCACAGTGAGGATGGAATTCACCTAACCTGATTTGAAGGTGAAAGAAAAATCAGCAGACCCTGTAGCCCTCCAGGACCAGGGTTGAGGAGTACTCTCAAATACAATGCATAGACCATTTACGCACAAATCCTGACCACCTCCTTATTGAACACCAGTCAATGAAGTCCAAGACCTTAGCCAATCAAACAATGTAAATTGAGAGCAAAGCATTACCTTGATCAATCAGTTGCAGGCATTTCAAATTGTAGAGGCGAAAGCATGGATTCCTCCATTTCTAAGGTTTTGAATTGGATTTAGATGGAAGCAGGCCAAAGCACTTCAAAACTCTTGAATGTTGAAGGCTCCAGTGAGAGTCGAACTCACGACCCCTGGTTTACGAGACCAGTGCTCTTACCACTGAGCTATGGAGCCAGATATTACTTAAAAAAAGTATAGAGCATAAATAAAACACAGCAAACATGAACTATTTACAAAATCCCTGAGTGAGGTTATAGTGTCCTTTCTGTATTCTTTTTTACAGCTCATCTCACATCAGCAGTTCAGTCACACAATGAAACACAAAGGGGGAAGACACACATACACTTTCACACTTCCCTAGTCAAACAAAAGAGCGAGGGCACAAAGGGGGGGGGGGACACACACAGCACACACATACAATTCACACTTCACAGTCAAACAAAAGACAAACACAGGCACAGACTAATTTATAAGAAACTACCTTTTAGAAGTTAGTTTCACTTCACAGTCAAACAAAAGACTAAACTATAGTTTATTTATGTCAAAATATACAACAATATATGTTATAATATAATGAAATACTTGAATATTTCAAATTTTCACTCCGTTTCGCCATTACTAGATTATTCGCATAGCTGCGTAATCATAGGGATGCGCAATTACGCGTGGCCACTGGTACAATAAACCTATCCAGAAGTGAGTTTATATAGGACCGCTCAACCAACCAAATGTCGTTAGCTCATTGGATTAGCTAAACAATGATATGTGTCAGTTATCAGCTAAATCGGCTTCGATTTGATAAGGCTATCGTAAATCAAATAAAGGCAGGTAAACCCGGTGAACACGGACACGCATTGGCTATTGACGGCAATTGAGGCCGCTTGGGAGCTCCTATTTGGTCAAATGAGGTGTCATTCAAAAGGTCAGACCTGTCAGACATTTTTGTAGTAAAATATGGTAATTCTGAGATCCTGACCCGGAGTTAGAAGCTGAAAACTTGCAAGATTACGCATGTCTGTAGTGAAACGCGTATTTTTGCTCCAGCGGTCCATGCGTGTTTTTGAAGGAAAAATGAGGTTTGGACTATATATTTTACTGGATTGGATCGCCTGGACTCTTTGCCAATGTCACATAAGCGTTTTAGTCGGATTGTAATCGATCGGTGGATTACAATTTGAATTTGTAGGTGAGTTGACTAGAATTTTGTTCGGTTGTTGGTTTGTTGTAGGTCTGACATAGCGGCTGATTGTACCTGCTGTTGTGATCTTATCTTGGAATAGTTTATATCATTCGAATCACAAGAATCGTAGCTTTCTAGCCATATAAGGCATGTGCACTTTTGTTAACGTAACTTTTCTGTATTTGGCCGAATTCGCGCAGATCGTATCTATGTCCCGCCGGCGGGACGTCCGATTTTTAAAAGGTTTTAAACATACCAATGATATTCATGTATGGCACTATTTATCATTTATTCCCAGAAATGAAGGAAAAACACAGTGACTACACAATTTTTGTAATTTTATTTGAAAGTAAAAGAAAAATCAGCAGATCATGTAGCCCTCCTGGACCAGGGTTGAGGACTACTCTCCTACTAAAATGCATAGACCCTTTATGCACAAATCCTGATTGCCTCCTTTTTGAACACCTCTCCATTAAGTCCAAGGCCTTAATCAATCAAATGATTTCATTTAAATTCATACAGGAGTAGCTCCGTCATCAAACAGTAGCAGGCATTTCAGTTTCTATGTGGAGAGTGAGCACAATTACAGAATGTAAATTATATTAACGTGGGTTACCATATTTCATTTGCGCCAGTAGTGATGGGAAAGCAGTGTGACTGCACAGTTAGTGGAAGCAGTGTTGAGTGGGAAAAAAATTCTGCTGCCCTGTGGCCCTCCAGGACCAGGATTGAGGAATATTTTCCAACATGACCTTCATCCATCAGTTGCAGGCATTTCAAATTCAATGGCGAAAGCATGGATTTCACCATGCCTAAAGTTGTGAATTGGATTTAGATGAAGGGAAGCCAAAGCTCTCCAAATGTGTGGATTGCTAAAGGTTCCAGTGTGAGTTGAACTCATGACCCCTGGTTTACAAGACCAATGCTCCAACCTCTGAGCTATGCAGCCAGATGCATGTGATGAGTGTACAGCACTATCTATAATTTATCCTCAATAGTGATGCAAAGGGACAGTGAGGATGGA
>JAINUG010000890.1:0-44568 GCA_029706075.1 Aldrovandia affinis | reverse complement strand
CCAGAAACTATCAACCACAAAGGTAAAGTGTACAATTATTATGTTTTATTTTAGTATTAATTAGGGCTGGGACTTTAACGCGTTAATTTGATTAATTAATTACAGAAAAAATAACGCGTTAAAAAATGTACGCATTTAATCGCACTATATTTTTGCACTCCAGACACCACGAACGTTTCTCAATGCTAAACATGTTGCAGCTAGCGTGGAAGCCAGAGCTAACGCTGATCAGGCTAACGTTAGTCCTAGTACGAGCAAGCAGAGTCGCCAACCCACACTCGACCAGATGACGGAGTTCAGAGCCAAGATGAGTAAGACCACGTCTAACAAAGTAACCAACTCACTGGCTCACTGGATTGCCGTATGTAGACCACTTTCGGTGGTCGAAGATAAGGGGCTAGAAAAGGTGCTACAGATTGCGTCGTCTGACACAATTTATGAACTGCCATGCAGAAAGACAATTTCGAAAAAAATCCAGCAGCTTCTTCCAAAGGTCCTTTGCACTATCATATTCCTAAAATTGCTGCACTTTGTTAAAAATTGCACTGGTCTGTGTAGTAGCTAAAATAAACAAGATTTTGCTGCTTAAACTTATGTATATGTCTATTCATTGATTCACTCGTATACCAAAATCCATTTGAATTGAAAAATGTTGCTTCTCGTGTCAAATATTGATATGCGATTAAAATGCGATTAATTTCGATTAATTAATTACAAAGCCTCTAATTAATTAGATTAATTTTTTTAATCGAGTCCCACCACTAGTATTAATGTATTTTTATATAATTAAGGTTATCTTTAATTCCTTTCTATATTTTTGCCACACACAAACCCATAAAAAAGTTTTTAAAAAGTGTTTCTGGGGCTGGAGAACGGATTAATTGGATTTACATTAATTTCAATGGGAAAAATTATTTAGGTTCGCGAACATTTCAGTTCAAGGAACGGAGTCAACGAACGAATTAAGTTTGTGGGCCGAGGTGCCACTGTATATGTATTTGCACAGACATTTATTTCATATCATTATTCCGGCAGTTTTGTTCCATTTATTAATTAATATAGATACTCCATGCTTCTTTAAGATGCAGGAAAATATTATACTGGACCAATATAAAGCTTAATCCTTATTTAATAAACTGTATGTCCTGCATGCATTTACTGGCACTATAAACATTGTATTAAGAACAAAAATATTTTGATAATGTATGATTAATATGTGGATAATTTTTATGGTGAGATGTAACAGCTTATGTAACTTGGATGCACTGAGGTCCTAAAGGAGCTTTGTGGAATTTTAGGTGAAAATGAGAAATACATTTAGAGAAATAACTGAATTGTTTTAGAAAGAACAAATACATTTTTGAATTTTTTATGAACTTTTTTTTTTCCACACACTTTTTTTGAGAATCCCCTGTTTGTCAACAGTAGAGGATACTATGCTCAGTTCTGTTTTGATTCCAGAGGAGGAGCTAAATAGTCAATGAGTGGAGGAGTTTCCTGTTAAAACTATGCAGAGAGAGTCAGAGTGGAGGACTTATTCTGTTCTAGCTGTGCTTAAAGTCAGTGTTTCTTTCTAACAGCTATAATGATGTTGCACTGTTTATTTCTTGTGTTTTCATCAATGGTGGGTGAGTGGCATCCTACTTTCTCTTCTGTGGTGCTGCTGTTTCATTCAGACGCCCTTCATTAAAGTAATAAAACTGAATGTCATCAAGCTGTATTTTAAGTTGTAAAGGGAGTAAAATGGCGGTAACGTGGGGGATACCACATAGGGACAGGCACATAATTCACAAGGACCCTTTAAGAAAGTTGATTTCTGTGACCTGGGGTAACGGAAAAAAAGATATATTTGCTGATTAAATTGCATAGTAATTAAGAGTTATATAACAAGTAATATACAAATATACAAACATTTTATTTTTCAGTTATCAGTTTTCAAGATGGGATTACATCAACAACGAATGCAGTGCATGCTTTGGAGCGCAGCAATGTTACACTGACATGCAACTACACTGCTTCTAATATCCGTGCAGGCAGTCTCCACTGGTATCGGCAATACCCCAGATCCAGTCCAGAATACCTTATCCTCATCTTGGGAATGCAAACAAAAGGGGAGAAAAATGGGTTTACTGTTATACATGAAGAAAAGAACAACCTTGTGCATCTGGAGCTCTCCTCTGCTGAAGTGTCAGACTCTGCACTGTACTACTGTGCCCTGCAGCCCACAGTGACAGGAAACCCATATACTCTGTACAAAAACCTGACACCACCTGAGACTCGATAGCAACACAGAAGTATTACTTTTAAGTTATGGTCTCTGCAACACTTGCTGTTACATATTTCATGTAGTTACATCACTCATTAGTTACTCCTATATTTTAAATATAAGACACCCACACCTGTATCATATTCATATTTTATTGCAGTGTTGGAACTTATCTATCTCAATCAATGACAATACTAAACTTTGTCCTTTCAAAGAAAATGTGTTTATTCCAGTTTTCAAACTTGTAGAATCACACAAATCTGAAAAGAATGCCAAACTCTATATAATACTCTTCGAATAAAACCAATAACCGAAGTGAAGCTGAAAAAATTTGATTTGG
The DNA here is from genome assembly GCA_029706075.1 of Aldrovandia affinis. Lineage (NCBI taxonomy): Eukaryota > Metazoa > Chordata > Actinopteri > Notacanthiformes > Halosauridae > Aldrovandia > Aldrovandia affinis. The sequence goes on along the minus strand of JAINUG010000890.1, from coordinate 41,962 downwards.
TTAATTTTACCTGTGAAAAAGGAAACCTGTGGAAAAAGAACATAAAAATATTAATGTAAACATGTATCAAACAATATGTTTATATTAATCACTTACCATAGTTATGGTTTGATGCATTCTCTAGGATATGGAATTATGTGTATATTACTTACCTTAGTTATCTTACGCTTACCTCTGGATGGCTCCCTCTTCAGGTAATCCTGTTGGTATAGAAATCAGTGTAATCAATGAAATGCCGCTCACCTGGAGAGAGTCCTAGTCAGACGGGGAGCGAAACAGTTTTTGACCACACTCACTCACGCAAACAAAAGGTATTGTTTTAATGGATTAATCGTATTGGATTTATGTTGAAACTGCAGAGAATATATTTTGTTTGAACGCAAATAAATGTAACATTTGTTGGAATTTTACAGCTGGATCTCTGCTTGTTATTTTCTGTATTGTGGAGGATCTGTGCGTCAGGGACCCCACTCTGACTTGGACGGTGGCTGAAATTGTTTTTTGTTAAGAGAAGCCACTATCAATTGTGAAATCTTTTTTTATATATAAAAGTCTTATTTTATACAGCCTCCTTTGCTCATGTTTATCAAGGGGGTGGATATTTGAAGTCACTGTACTTTGAAGGTCAGTTGAAATCTATTTTGACAATTTTCCCACGATGTAATATCTTGCTAATGCTGTATGTAGCACTTGCTTCGATAAGCAACTACTGACTCGGAAGTGGACCAATACTCCAGGTTCGGTAAGAGTGGTTAAGAAATAACGAGACCAGGATCTAGAAAATAGAACTTGAAAATGTATTTGAAGGGATCAGTGCAAAATAAAGAATAGTTTGAATCACCGTATCAACAAGCAATAAATGTTTCGAATGACAATATCACAGGCTAGACACAAGTTCACATGACACCATTCAACCTGGTGGTCAGATCCTTCAATCATCCAATCCAACTCAACACCTGTATGACAACATCATTAAACTATTCAGTTCAATATACACACACAATCAGTAGGCCAATAAAAATACAGCTTTTCAAACATGGACAAGAAAAGAAAATGAAATAAAATGTCCCTTCAGTTCACAACAGCAAAATGCTTCTTTAACTGGTGAAAGTTCCTTTAACTTGGAGAAGAGAAAGAAAGCTCTTTCCTACCACCTCAGTAGAAAGTAACATACACATCTTGGTCGCTCCGGTTTCTCCAGGGTAGGGCTCGCCACCTCTGATGCACAGAGGAAATCCAGCTCTGATCCGCTGAGTGTCCCACGTCGGCTGATCAACAACCCGCGCAGAACAAACGATACACACAAAAAAAACCCAGCCAATAATTATTTCGGTTCAAAAACAGGAATTCTGGGTATCAATGACGTGCAGAGGGGGTGGCTACAGTGGCTTGAGTCGCTGCCCCTTTGCCCTCCTTGGCTGAAATGCCCCTTTGGACCATTACATTACATTACATTACATTACAGGCATTTAGCAGACGCTCTTATCCAGAGCGACTTACAGTTTTACATTTCTTTACAATCCATTTATACAGCTGGATATTTACTGAAGCAATTCAGGTTAAGTACCTTGCTCAAGGGTACAACGGCAGTGTCCCACCTGGGGATTGAACCTGCAACCTTAACGTTACAAGCCCAGTTCCCTAACCATTATACCACACTGCCTGCCTAATAAATAAACGGACCAAATAAATACATATTATTATTATTATTATTATTATTATTATTATTATTATTATTATTATTATTATTGTGTTGTTGTTGCTGCTGCTGTTATTGTTGTAATAATGATTACTGTTATTAAACCTAATTAAATCGCCGTTGTCATTATAAAACTAAAAATGTGGGGGGGAGCGGGGGGGGGTGCCCTTTTTCTTGGCTTGAGCCACTGCCCCTCAAAATGTCTGTGCTCGCCCCTGCTGGGTATAGTACATTTTAATGTTCGTAGTTTAGTCCCGAATATGGATTTGATTAGGATTTGGGCTAAATCAACTGATGAAGACTTAATTGTGATATCTGAAACCTGGTTGAGCAAGTCTGTTCCTGTTAAATATATTCACATACTGTACATACATGTGTTCCGCACTGATACCCAAAAGGGGAGGAGATGGAGCTATTTATGCTAAAACCAACCAAGTGTGATGCTCTGAGTCTGTGTGCAAACTATACTAAATACTTGCTCTCAAAGTTGAGGTGTCGAGAGATGTCCTCCTTACTGTGGTTGGCTGTTACAGACCTCTATCTGCTATAAGCGGTATGCTGTCATCTTTCAGTAAATGCATGGCGAAACTCAACTACCGTGAGGTTGTTATTGTTGGCGATCTAAATTGGGATTGTTTAAAACACTACGACACTATGAATTTAACACAATTAATAAATGGACCAATGCGTCCAAATCTGTAGTTATTGATCTCCTCCTGACAAATGTTCCACACAAATATGTTGCAACTGGTATCTTTGTTAAAGATGTGAGTGACCACTCTGCCATTGCACCTATACACAACACTAAACTCCCTAAGACCAAGCCCCGTTTCCTCCAAAAACATAATTTAATTTTTTTTTCAGAACAAGGGTTTTTACGTGACATGCACTATTGTGATTGGAACAGGGTCAGTTTTATTCCTGATGTTGAAATGGCTTGGACTTTCTTTCGAGGCAATTTCTTGAATATCACAGGCAAGCATGCTCCTATAAGAACCTATAGGATTAAAGGCAGGGAAAATCCTTGGTTAGCCGAGGAGCTGTCTTAAGTGAATACATGAGAGGAACCAAGCTTGGGCTACAGCTAGGAGAGCAGGTTCAGAGTCTGTTTGGTCAATATTTAGGTCTTTGCGGAATAAGTGTAGGCCTACTCAACTCACTAAGAAGCAAAAATCTGGCTATGTATCAACCACTACTGGAAATGTAAATAACCCTCTCAAATTTTGGAATGCAATCAAATCCCTGAATGCAAGCTGTAATTATGAATTACCACCATGCATTACAAAAGGTGTTGAAATTTTCACTGATAGAGCTGAAATGCTTCAACTGCTTCAATGAGCATTTTGTTTCCTCTGGTTTTCTGTTTAAGGCTACATCAGGTAATCAGGCATTTGCTGATGTAGATCAGAGAATAAGACAAAGTTTTTGTTTTCCCCCCTTTCAGTACCCAAAGTACACAAAGCTATACAAAGGTAGACTCAAAAAAAGCAACTGGTCCTGACAATTTGGATCGTCATCTTTTGAAACTCTCTGCTGATTTTATTGCTGAGCCCCTAACTTATCTTTTTAACCTCACTCTTGAACTAAATGTTCCCCCCAGTGCATGGAAGTCAGCCTTTGTTCTGCCCCTGTTAAAAGGAGGAAAACCCTCAAATTTGAATAACATCAGGCCTAATTCTAAGCTTTCAGTTCTTGCTAAGGTTTTCGAGACTGGTGTGTAATCAGATCAAGGGATTTTTAAGTGACAACAATACTTTAACTGACTACCAATCTGGTTTTAGAAAACAGCATGGCACCACTACTGCAGCAATGAAAGTGATTCATGATGTAATCAATGCTCTGCATAAGAAGCAGCACTGTGTCTCCATTTTTAATCGACCTGTCAAACCAAGTTGATGCTCTTTACTAGGTCAAATTAAGAGCCACAGACACTACCTTGTATAGTTACCATGCAGGACAAACCAGTTGGAAGAGTCACAACTTATAAAAACTTGGGGGGGGGTTATAGATGATGGTCTCACTTTTAAGTTTCACATAGATTCCCTTGTGAAAAAGCTTAGGCTTAAGTTGGGTTTTTATTATAAGTTCTGTTTTTCTGTGGAGGTGAGACAGAGGCTTGTCGCAGTTACTTTCTTACCGGTAATAGATTATCGAGATATTATATATATGCATGTACCTGTGCCGTCTTTGTGTCTGCTGGATACTGTGTACCATGGGGCACTGAGGTTTGTTACAAACTACAAATCTTTTACTCATCACTGTACTCTCTATAGGTTGAGTGGGCTGTACCTCCTTGGCATTACGCAGGTTGAGTCAGTGGTACATTGTAATTTATAAGGCCCTACCAAAACTGCTCCCATCTTACTTATGTACGTACATTGTCCAGCAGACAAATAAAAATGATCGGCTTCGCTCACAAAACAGTGTTTTACTCTCTGTGCCAAAGGCTCGTACAGAGTTTGGTAGAAAAGCGTTCCAGTTCTCAGCTCCTTCGGCGTGGAATGAGCTCCAGAAAGAGCTTAACCTACAGGAGCTTGTCTCACTAAATGATTGTAAAGCAAACATTAAAGCTATGGTGAAAGTGAAAATTGTAAATGCTTTGACCCTTAGTTGCACCACATATTTAGACTGCTCCTGTGTAACCAGATGTGAAACTGTGAACATTGTTGTTAAATGTTGTAATTTTTGTAGTCTGTAATCATGGCTTTCATGGCAAGGTTTCTCGTGAAAAATAGATTTCTAATCTCAACGAGACTAACCTGGTTAAATAAACGGAGGATGATTTTGTGTGTGTAGACGGTTACATCTTTAACCGCGTCCATTCCTAAGCGAGTGCACAGCATTTCAGTTTGTGTTCCTTTAAAATTAAGTATGTGTTGCCACGGTACACTTTTAGTTTACTTTGAGCAAATGTTGTAGCATATTTGCAGAAGTGTGAAGAACTAAAGATTTTACTTGAAAGCCACTAGGAATAAGTATTTAGGCCTACCTGTGTTTTTAATGTAAAAAATAAAATAATTCCCCTGCCAGCTGCAACCCCAGACTCCACAACCATATAGGGCACCAGCTGCCCCTGCTGGAGAGAGAGAGTTCCTACTGGCACTCAGAAGGTCCATGCCATGGCTGACTGGAGGCAGCCTGGGAACACTAGCGAGCTGAGCTTGTTCCTGGGTTTCACAGACTATTATGTGTGAAAGGGCTATATTGTGCTAACACACAAAGTGCAAGTAGCATGTGGGTTGATAATAACTGTAGTGAGTATAAGATGTGGCAAAGGTTTAACTGCACAGGCCAATTAGGACAATTTCCCATTAAATGAGCACCTACACCATGGTCACATGCATCAATATGTTACTGTTTTTTGGTGTAGCACCCATCTTCTGCTATTAATTCATATGTATGTCTGTCCTGTCATATGCATGTCTGATGTACAGAATTAAATGGCCTTACAAGGGTAGAATTTGAACCGCAGGTGAAGGAGAACATGTTAGATGTTGATGCAAACAAACAATTCCTTTGGAGACGATCAGGAGAATCTCCAAACAAACACAAACCTATCACCAAACTTTATAGGAAGCACAGAAAACACCATAAATATGATTGAAAACAAATACCAAATTCTGAATATATTCATTGCCACAGACACATTAATCTGCCAGTTTTGTATATCCATAAAGAATTATACAGGACTGCTATAAAGCTTAATCCCTACTTAATATACTGTATACAGGCAGTCCCGGGGTTATGGACGAGATCCGTTCTTACGTCTGTCTTTAAGTCGTCTGTCTTTGTGCCCTCTCCCTCCTACTCATTTCAAGACACTGCTACTACTGAACTGAACCTGCACTTTACACTACATTTCACTACATTTTAATATACTGTGTAATTTAATATGTGTAATTTTGCGTAATTTAATATTCTGCAGAGTATTAATATATTAATTTATATTTACCAAACTGCCACTGGGCAGCTGCTGCTCCATTGTTGTTTTTATGCAAACTGTTTTATGTTTTTTATATTTTAGCCTATTTGTGATTGTTGTCTTTTACTGTAGTACTGCTGAGGGCTGGGGGGAACGATATTTCGTTTTTTTTATGCACGCAAGTGTACAAAGACAACGACAAATAAAGAAATCTTTGAATCTTTGAATCTTTAAAAAAAGAATTTGTATGTAAGTCGGAACAGGTACATACAGTTCTTATTAATCGTCACTTAGTTAAATGTTTGTCTTAGTATAGTATTTATTTGACCTTTCTGTGCATATAAAACACTTAAGAAAAACCTCCAAATACAATAAAACACCTTAAACATAACATTAGGTACATAATACTACTGTAATAATAAAAGTAACTATGTACATACAATACTGTGCTGTAAAAAAAGCATTAAAGAAACGCTTCGAGCCTTTTCTTGCACTAAAGAAAGGCTAATAGGCATATTACGCTGATTTTGGTCTTATAATAATAATATACGCCATTTAGCAAACACTTTTATCCAAAGCGACTTACAGTAGTGAATGCATACATTTTCAGTATATGTGGCCCCAGTGGGGATTGAACCCACAACCTAAGCGTTGCCAACGCTGTGCTCTACCAACTGAGCCACAGAGAGCCGGTCTTCTATCACATGCTCCATTATTCTCCCTTTGTCTTTTAAAATTGTATTTTTAAAAACCGACCGGCTGTAGCCTAATGTTTCCCAATGGCTGATGGCGTTTCACCTCTCTCCGATCTCTTTATTATTTCAACTTTACTTTCCATTGTGATTGTTTTCCTTTTCTTTGATGCATCACCAGCAGTTGCATCGGATTTACGCTTTGGGGGCATCGTTGTAAGGGTAAGAGAGAGAGAAAAACGGGACCGTGATCTGACTTAAAATAAAAGACTGTACATTTACATTTACATTTACATTTTAAGCATTTAGCAGACGCTCTTATCCAGAGCGACTTACAAGTGATCTCTGTTCCTTGAGCCAACGAACCGCTGAAACCGCGCAATGTTTTCATGAGCATCACAAAGTAGTGCGTGCGTGCGTGCATTATTACCAACCATTGTATTTAACTTAATTTTTTTTTAACATAATACGGCTTATGACAGTCCGTTCGTAAGTACGAGTTGTCCATAAGTCGGACGTTCGTAACCCGGGGACTGCCTGTACCATGCATGAATTTGCGGTCATTATAAACATTGTAATCAGAACAAAAATTTGGATGATGCCTGATTAATAGGTGGATAATCCACTGGCGTTGAGAGAAGTGTTTAAAAAACATCTTCCACAGAGAGGCGACATTGCAATGCAGACACCAGTTCTCTTCGATCTACAGTTTTATAAGCACCTCCCCTTAAAGCCTGACACTGCAGCAGTTACAGAAACAAAGAGTGGAAACAGTTGTTAGCGAGAGTTCACTGCTGCAGCTCCCATACTGTACAGACTGATCTGCTGTATTTCAAACTCACTTTGCAGTGCAGTTATGGGTATTGGGCTGAAGATTCTACTGATTATTTGTGCATGTTGCTTTGGTATGATTTGAATATTTTCCTAAGTTGTTCATTCATTTTGTTTGACTCCTGCTCTGTGTTACAGATAACCTTGTTCTTTTTTTCAGAATGCAGAGCTGAAGACACAGTGACTCAGCCCACAGGAGATGTGATTGCTTTTGAAGGAAAATCAGTGACACTTGGTTGTAATTATAGCACAAGCAGTACACCATATCTCTTCTGGTACATACAGTATCCAAATGGCTTCCCTAAGTACATGCTGAGACGGGATGCATTTTCACAAGGGGACACTGTGGCTGAGTTCAAGGAGAGATTTCATGCTCAAGTCAACAAAACCTCAAGCAGCGTGCCTTTAACAATACAGAAGATGCAGCTGTCTGACTCTGCTGTGTATTATTGTGCACTGAGGCCCACAGTGACAATGAAGTATTCATCTCCCTTACAAAAACACTGGGCACAAAGGGGAGCATACAGGATTCTCAGATTTTCTTCTCACTGCTAAGCAATACATTTATAGATTGGAAAAAATTATTATTGAAATATATTCTATACATCTCAAAAATATAATATCCATTTACGAAAGTTTTATCTCTATTGGGTTTCCTCTTTAAATTTGTATATTTTTGATAAACTGTTAAATAAATTATTAAAATAAATTAAATAATTTTAGGAAGTATATCCATTTAAAGTTCCTGTAATATATTTCTGTATAAAATGTGTTTTATATTTTATATTCTATGTTAAAAGTTGTATTTTGCGTGTGTGCGATCGGAGGCGGCATTTGGCTGTCCGCCTCCGGGGGAGGGTGAGCCGGCACGAATCCGTCAAGGAGACGGTAAAGGCGTCCGTGGAAGAATTTCCGTCTCGGAAGAGGCGGGAACAATCGGCCAGGAATATGTGTCTCGCTCCCGGAGGAAGGGTGGCGGACTCATGGGGGTGGGGAATTGAAATAAACAGAGGGTATAAGTGGCAACCAAATCGGGAGAAAAACGGGAAAAATAATATATATATTTGTATTTTATAAGTTCAGCTTAATATGAGTGTATGAAGTACATACCTACAGGTAGTAAAAAACAATTAAAACATGCCTCATGACAGGAATTTTTAGTGTATTCATCCATAGACACTGAATACATTTCCACTATAATAGAAATAGTGCTGTCAAATTTAAATTCCCTGCATAAAAATAATTGGATGACAATCAATGTTGTCTTCCCATCTTCTTTTGCGACCACAGCAAATTTGAAAAATGTGGAATAAAAAGTGAAGAGGTGTGACACCAGGGGCCTCATTTATAAAAAGTTGCATAGAAACCATCCTACATTTGATGTAAGATAATTTCTGAAATGTGCGAAACTGTGATTCAGAGAAAATGAACGTACGCACATAGGTCCCTGAAGGACGTAAAGATTTAAAACTGATTTAAAACTGAGGTCAAAATTGAATAACTCGTTCCCTAATTATTGCGCGGTTGGCGATATCTTCGAGAAGTGAAAATGCTGCCATTCTTCCTCTTGCAAACCACTGCATTATTGGACATTTTATAGCCTATAGATTGACCGAAATTTTTTACACGTGTGGAACCATATGTACAGTATATTAAATGAATTTCCTTCAAGGATGTGTCAATTATGCTAATATGGTGTGTTTTTGTTGCGTACCATACCTGTAACGCTGGGAAGGAAAAGGTTAGTACATTTAATTTTTTTTATGACGTAAGCAGGGGTATATAGTTTTGAGCAAGTAGGCAGTGGTGATGACAATTAGCTAGATGTACAGAATTCAGTGGTAGTGGAGTCTGAAATAATCATGTTCAAAGTTCAATTATCAATAATCAAGGACAAAGTATGGTATTGTTTCTTGTAAGTTGTCCCTGCCATTCTCTTAACATCAGACAAGCATGTGCTTTGGCACTCTATAGATAAGAAAGTAAGTGTCAAATATCAAAGGGCATTATCAGAGAGCATGTTAGGTGCAACTCTAGCAGCTCATCAGTGGGGTTCCATTTATTTACAGTTTAAGAGATTTCGTTTGTTTGAAAAAAATGTTTCCCAATGTCTGTGCCTGTATGCATATTTAACATGTGAGTCAATTGCACTCAGTAATCACAATTAATGACCCCCAGATAACCCCCTCTGGTAGAACTAGGGAGTTGTGATACCACGAGGAGAAAAATCTGTTCAGTAATGGCTTAAACCTAAATACTGAATTATGAATGTGAGTGCACCTGCTTAGGACTGCATAACTGAAAAACTCAGCAACGGCATAACAATGAAAAATGCATATTGGTCTTGAACAGTTTAGATGTATAAGGTATATGGCTTTAGCCCTGTCTTTGGGGCCCCGTTCTGTAGAGACCATATGGAATCTGAGTTTAGGGAAGGGGCTCCCACTATCAACCTCTTATCAGAGATGTCCAGGAAGTTGATGGAAGCTGGGTAGGAGGTGGGGCTCTGAGGTATATTACACCAAACTAACATGTCCATATTCTGGGGTGGGTCTTAAATAAGGGTATCAGACCGCACTCCTGAAGGGACGCAATATCTGCTGGTTTATCTTGGGTTTAAGAAATGTATGTCATCAATTGGCAAAGGAGTTCACACACTTTTTTTCCAAGGCCTGAATGTCTATTACATCAAGTTAACCAGTCTAAGAACACTATGCTGACTATTGCTTATATTTTAAGCCAATGAGTTTTAAGCATTTTAATGATGAGATGTAACTGCTTATGTAACTTGGATGCACTGAGGTCCTAAAGCAGCTTTGTGGAATTTTAGGTGAAAATGAGAAATACATTTAGAGAAATAACTGAATTGTTTTAGAAGGAATACTTTACAATCTCTTTTTTTGGCACACATTGTTTGAGAATTCCCTGTTTGTCAACAGTACAGGGTATTATGCTCAGTTGTGTTTTGATTCCAGAGGAGGAGCTAAATAGTCAATGAGTGGGGCAGTTTTCTGTTGAAACGATACGAGGGAGTCAGAGTGGAGGACTTATTCTGTTTTAGCTGTGCTTAAAGTCGGTGTTTCTTTTTAACAGCTATTATGATTTTGCACTGTTTATTTCTTGTGTTTTCAACAATGGTGTGTAAGTGGCATTCTGCATTACTTTCTCTTCTGTGGTGCTGTTGTTTCATTCAGACGCCCTTCATTAAAGTCCCATAAATAAAACTGAATGTCATCAAGCTGTATTTTATGGTGTAAAGGGAGTAAAATGGGGTTACAATTATTTTTGTTTTGCTGATTAAATTGCATAGTAATTCAAGTTTATATAACAAGTAACATAATAAATATATAAACTTTCTTTGTTCAGGTATTAGTTTTCAGAATGTGATTACATCAACAACAAATGCAGTGCATGCTTTGGAGCACAGCAGTGTTATGCTGTCATGCAACTACACTGCTTCTAATATCTGTGGAGGACATCTACAATGGTATCGCCAATACCCCAAATCCAGTCCAGAATTCCTCATCCTCATCTTGGGAGTCAATACAAAAGGGGAGAAAAATGGGTTTACTGTTATACACGAAGAAAAGAACAGCCTTGTGTATCTGGTGCGCTTCTCTGCTGAAGTGTCAGACTCTGCACTGTACTACTGTGCCCTGCAGCCCAGTGACAGGAAACCCATATTCTCTGTATAAGAACCTGACACCACCTGAGACTCCATAGCAACACAGAAGTAGTACTTTTAAGTTTTGGTCTCTGCAACACTTAATGTTACACATTTCCACCAATCACTCATTTGCTACTAGTATATTTTAAATATGCCATTCATGAAGCCAAAGACACCCACACCTGTGTCATATTCATATTTTACTGAAGTGTTGGAACTTCTCGGTCACAGGTACGATATTAAATGACCTGATTTTATACGTGATATTATATTTGTGAATTCCAGTATTACAGCCGAAGTTTGTCCATTAATGTTTAATACAAACCACAAGAACATTGATATAACTTACATAAATGTCAATTTTTTTTTTTTTATAATAAAGAAAAAAATACTTGTCCTCACCTACCTCTGTCCCCTACCAACCTCTCAGTCACCTTAATGTCCCCCTACCACCCCCTTGTGCACTTAAAAACAAGTCAAAACAGCCCTCTGCTAGAGAAAATCTCCCAAGAAATGAACACAAAATGCTTGATTTGCAGTGGCCAACCCAATTGACAATATGTGGTTTGAATTGAAGAGGCACAAGCATAGACCAAAGGACTTGAAGGATCTTGAAATATTCTGAATGGAGGAATGGTCAAAGATCCTCCTCAATATATTCACCAATTTCATAAAACACTATAGAAGATGGCTCAATAGTGTTATAAAGTCAGAAACATTTACTGGAACAGTCAGTAGTTCTAGTGTCTTTTGTACTCTGGGCACTATTGCCCCTCCCACACATCCTCACAGAAAAACTAAGACACACATTCTGCCTCAGGTTGTCTCTCCTCTAATAACCTGAATTACTTCATAACAAGATGCAGCTTTTTGCAGGGCTGGTGTTAATGGTTTCTTTCTGTAAGTGTTCTTTAGTGACTTCATTGGAAACCTCTTCGGTTTGTTCCTGTTATGAATCTTCCTGATCTAATTGTGATTAGCTTCATCTGGTGATTTATTTATTCCTTTTAGGCTTTTCCTGTGGGGATGAAGTCAAACAAGAGGTGCCAACAATATCAAAGCAAGAAGAAGAACAAGTCTCCCTCGAATGTTCCTACAAAACAAGCAGCACCTATGCTTACCTCAACTGGTACCGCCAGTATCCTGGGTCAGCCCTCCAGTTTATTCTGTTTAGAGAGCAGGGTGGTTCCAGCCATACAGCAGAATTTGCCAAAGGGAGATTTGACTCAACTGTTGACAAATCCACTAGAAAAACAGTTTTGAAAATTTCAAGATTAATTCCAGAAGACACTGCTATGTATTACTGTGCACTGCGGACCACAGTGGTACATAACTGGCAGCACTCATACAAAAACCTGCTAAACTATAATAACTTTGATAAAACGAGAAGTGGTAAATTGGTAAACCTCAACGGGAAATACCTCTAAACATATTGTTTACAAATCTGGCTCCAATCCAATGCATCTGTATTCTGTGCTGGAGACAATCCATTTTGTGGTGTAACTGTAATGATGATGACATTCCTGTTCTCTCTATGTAGTCAGTCGTGATGCACTTTTCTTCATAACCCCCTTTAATAGAAATGAAGAGTTGTCATGCCACTAAGAAAGAAATCCTTTATTTGTTACTAAAAAAAGCTTACTGAGCTTTAGGTCGTAAATGAATAGGTCTAAGTATTTTTGAAAAGATGTTCAATTTCATATTATGTATAAAAATGAGTTTAATCAGAAAACTGTAAAAATGAAGGCTAAATAATTCAAAACTGTAAGGGTTGGTGGTGATAGGCGCCACTCGCAGAACCCTAGGGGATCAAAAAGTTAGACGGAACCCGTCTAACCACTAGCTCTGTAAAACAGAGAATAGGGAAGATAATTAGGGATGAACGTAAACCACACCCACCGGGTGGTAACTCCAAGTGTCTGAAAACGAAAAGGCACTGATAGCCAAACGAACAAGTTAGTAACCTGACTCAAAGCCCCCCTAGCGGGCAAGGTTCTTTATAATAGTTACAACTAAAAGTTCGTAAAATAAAGACACGAGTATCCCAAAATAAAGGCTAGGAGAGCCGAGAGAACATGAATGAAACCCAAAAACAGCCCAACAGGCTGAACAACATGAACCCGAACGAAAAACGCTTAATAGCGAGCAGGGTTCTTATAATGGTTACAGTAAACATGTTCATTATTTTACATAATACCTAAAAGTTCCAAGCGTCCGAAAACGCGAAAACCAGGAAGGCCACAGAACTACATTGCAACCCGAAACAGTCGAAGTGACTGAACAAACGGAACCCAACATAAAGCCCATAACAAACGAGCTAGGATTCTAATGAAGGTGCAATTTAAATAAGTATTAAGTAAATACCTGAATCAAATATTCTGAACCTCCCAAAATGTGAAAGGCTAGGGAAGCCAACAGAACCAGGTATCACCTGAAAACAGCCTAAACGACTGAACCCACGAAAACCAAATGAAAACGCTTAATAGCGAGCAAAGGGTTTTTTAGTAAGACACAAGTAAGTAAATTATTATGACTGGACATAACCAAAAGTACTGAGCGTCCGGAAAAGCGGAAGCGCTAGGAGAGCCCACAAGATCACATGGTAAAACCTGACCCACTAGTTCTGAACGTCCGAAAACTCGAAACGGTTAGGGGAGACCGGCAGAACAGCAGGACGACTGGACCCACATCCGACATCCTCGTCAGACAGCAGGGCCCACAAGTAGACCTGCTATCTGGCATCCACAAAAAACTGCAAAGCCACCAAAACAACATTGAAACCCGAAGACAACCTCAGCGACCAGGAGGGTACAATTTACACACGAGAGAAGTACAATAGTGGGTACAATTAAATGGAGGCGAAAAGGTCTTAGCGTATGGAAACGCAAGAGCCTAAGAGACAGTTAGGGGGGGATGACAGACAGCAGGGAACAACAAGACCCACATCTGACGTCCGCCAAAACTCGAAACGGTTAAGGGGGACCGACAGAACCACAGAGTAAAACCTATACCAGGAGATCTGCTGAACAAGAATGAAACCAAAATAAAAGCGCATTTTTGGCGAACAAGGTTTCTAATACGTAAGTGACAAAGAATTTGGTTATCAAAAGTTCTGAGCGTATGTAAACGCAGGGGGGCTAGGAGAACCGCCAGAACAATAAGTAACCCGTAAACAGCCTATCAGACTGAACAAATGAAACTGTGAAACACTCCTAACCACGAGTGAGTTTCAAATGTAAGAAATAAGGTTAGGAAATAGAACCCATAAACAGCCTAGACGACTGAACAAATGAAACTAGAGGAACACTCCTAACCACGAGTGAGTTTCAAATGTAGGCACTAAAGGTTATGAATTAGAACCCATAAACAGCCTAGACGACTGAACAAATGAAACTAGAGGAACACTCCTAACCACGAGTGAGTTTCAAATGTAGGAACTAATGGTTATAAAATAGAACCCATAAACAGCCTAGACGACTGAACAAAATGAAACTAGTGGAACACTCCTAACCACGAGTGAGTTTCAAATGTAGGAACTATAGGTTATTAAATAGCACTGAGCGTAAGAAAACGCAGGAGGCTAGCAAAGCCGCCAGAACAAAATTGAACCCCGAAAACAGCCTCAGCGACCCAACAAAAGAAACTTAACCAATCGCTCCTACACACGAGCGAAGTTTCAAATGCGGGTACAATTTACACATGAGAGAAGTTTCAAATGTGGGTACAATTAAATGGTTAATGAACCGACCTTAACTCAAAACTCTTTATGTCCAAAACGTGAAAGGCAGTTAGCCAAAAGAACCAGTAGTAACCCACGAACCAGTCGACCCGGCTGGATAAAACGAAACCAAAAGAAAAGCGCATTTTTAGCGAACAAGGTTTCTTAAAGCAGGAAACTAAAATAAGTTCTTCGTTAGGACCAGAGTACTCCCCAAAAACGTAAACGGCTACAAGAGCCAAAAGAACAAGTTAGCAACCCAAAACAGTCGAACCGACTGACGAACGGAAACCAACCGAAAACCCCATTTAGAGAGAAAGGTTTCCTTAAAAGGACAACTAACTAAGTTCTTGCGTTTTTTAGCAGGGGTTGAAATGGAGATAGTCGTTTCTAAAGAAAAGTTCTTGTGTAGTCTTTGTGAACGTCTTGAAAAAGACATTCTTACCTTACCGGCTAAAAATCGTAAAGATGGCTTACGATTTCGCCCCGAATGAAGTTAGGTGCGGGTATTTATAGGGAAGAGATAATTGGTCATTCAAGCCAGCTGAGCGCCTTTAAGGAAAAGGCGCACACCGCCATCTGGTGGTGAATCTGGGGAACAACCGTGACAGGACCCCCTTTAAGGGCGACTCTTGACGACCCTACGACCCACACGGGTGTTTAAGAAGAGAAAAAAAAATTGTTTAAACAGATAAGCTAGTTAGCGAAACCGTAGGGACCCGCTGACGCCAAGATATGGCGAAATCGTACTGTAAGGGTTGGTGGTGATAGGCGCCACTCGCAGAACCCTAGGGGATCAAAAGTTAGACGGAACCCGTCTAACCACTAGCTCTGTAAAACAGAGAATAGGGAAGATAATTAGGGGATGAACGTAAACCACACCCACCGGGTGGTAACTCCAAGTGTCTGAAAACGAAAAGGCACTGATAGCCAAACGAACAAGTTAGTAACCTGACTCAAAGCCCCGCCCTAGCGGGCAAGGTTCTTTATAATAGTTACAACTAAAAGTTCGTAAATAAAGACACGAGTATCCCAAAATAAAGGCTAGGAGAGCCGAGAGAACATGAATGAAACCCAAAAACAGCCCAACAGGCTGAACAACATGAACCCGAACAAAAACGCTTAATAGCGAGCAGGGTTCTTATAATGGTTACAGTAAACATGTTCATTATTTTACATAATACCTAAAAGTTCCAAGCGTCCGAAAACGCGAAAACCAGGAAGGCCACAGAACCACATTGCAACCCGAAACAGTCGAAGTGACTGAACAAACGGAACCCAACATAAAGCCCATAACAAACGAGCTAGGATTCTAATGAAGGTGCAATTTAAATAAGTATTAAGTAAATACCTGAATCAAATATTCTGAACCTCCCAAAATGTGAAAGGCTAGGGAAGCCAACAGAACCAGGTATCACCTGAAAACAGCCTAAACGACTGAACCCACGAAAACCAAATGAAAACGCTTAATAGCGAGCAAAGGGTTTTTTAGTAAGACACAAGTAAGTAAATTATTATGACTGGACATAACCAAAAGTACTGAGCGTCCGGAAAGCGGAAGCGCTAGGAGAGCCCACAAGATCACATGGTAAAACCTGACCCACTAGTTCTGAACGTCCGAAACTCAAACGGTTAGGGAGACCGGCAGAACAGCAGGACGACTGGACCCACATCCGACATCCTCGTCAGACAGCAGGGCCTACAGTAGACCTGCTATCTGGCATCCACAAAAACTGCAAAGCCACCAAAACAACATTGAAACCCGAAGACAACCTCAGCGACCAGGAGGGCACAATTTACACACGAGAGAAGTACAATAGTGGGTACAATTAAATGGAGGCGAAAGGTCTTAGCGTATGGAAACGCAAGAGCCTAAGAGACAGTTAGGGGGATGACAGACAGCAGGGAACAACAAGACCCACATCTGACGTCCGGGCCAACTCGAAACGGTTAAGGGGGACCGACAGAACCACAGAGTAAAACCTATACCAGGAGATCTGCTGAACAAGAATGAAACCAAAATAAAAGCGCATTTTTTGGCTAACAAGGTTTCTAATACGTAAGTGACAAAGAATTTGGTTATCAAAAGTTCTGAGCGTATGTAAACGAGGGGGCTAGGAGAACCGCCAGAACAATAAGTAACCCGTAAACAGCCTATCAGACTGAACAAATGAAACTGTGAAACACCCCAACCACGAGTGAGTTTCAAAATGTAAGAAATAAGGTTAGGAAATAGAACCCATAAACAGCCTAGACGACTGAACAAATGAAACTAGAGGAACACTCCTAACCACGAGTGAGTTTCAAATGTAGGCACTAAAGGTTATGAATTAGAACCCAAACAGCCTAGACGACTGAACAAATGAAACTAGAGGAACACTCCTAACCACGAGTGAGTTTCAAATGTAGAACTAATGGTTATAAAATAGAACCCATAAACAGCCTAGGACGAGACTGAACAAAATGAAACTAGTGGAACACTCCTAACCACGAGTGAGTTTCAAATGTAGGAACTATAGGTTATTAAATAGCACTGAGCGTAAGAAAACGCAGGAGGCTAGCAAAGCCGCCAGAACAAAATTGAACCCCGAAAACAGCCTCAGCGACCCAACAAAAGAAACTTAACAATCGCTCCTACACACGAGCGAAGTTTCAAATGCGGGTACAATTTACACATGAGAGAAGTTTCAAATGTGGGTACAATTAAATGGTTAATGAACCGACCTTAACTCAAAACTCTTTATGTCCAAAACGTGAAAGGCAGTTAGCCAAAAGAACCAGTAGTAACCCACGAACCAGTCGACCCGGCTGGATAAAACGAAACCAAAAGAAAAGCATTTTAGCGAACAAGGTTTCTTAAAGCAGGAAACTAAAATAAGTTCTTCGTTAGGACCAGAGTACTCCCCAAAAACGTAAACGGCTAGAAGAGCCAAAAGAACAAGTTAGCAACCCAAAACAGTCGAACCGACTGACGAACGGAAACCAACCGAAAACCCCATTTAGAGAGAAAGGTTTCCTTAAAAGGGACAACTAACTAAGTTCTTGCGTTTTTAGCAGGGGTTGAAATGGAGATAGTCGTTTCTAAAGAAAAGTCTTGTGTAGTCTTTGTGAACGTCTTGAAAAGACATTCTTACCTTACCGGCTAAAATCGTAAAGATGGCTTACGATTTCGCCCCGAATGAAGTTAGGTGCGGGTATTTATAGGGAAGAGATAATTGGTCATTCAAGCCAGCTGAGCGCCTTAAGGAAAAAGGCGCACACCGCCATCTGGTGGTGAATCTGGGGAACAACCGTGACAAAAACCAGTTGGTTTAGTTTAACCCTCTGAGGTCTGAGGTTTTTTTATTTTGGCATGGTCTGATATTTATCTCAATTTCATCAATTTAACACACACTTACTCCAACGTGTTTGATATTTTTATTTGAAGGACAATCACAGCTACATTTGTATGCCATCAATAGTTTGGTCAGTATCATATGCAGCTTGTAAATAGATCTACAAACACACAAGTTAAAAATAGTAAATTTTTCTGCTGTCACAAAGTTGTGAAAGCACACACTAAACTATAGTGACGAATTGTTTTGCCAATGTGCGTTTGTTCATCAAGGTCTTGGTTATGTAAGGGTGTGAAAACAGTTTAGCACATCTGAGATCTAAATAGCTAAAACCTGTTTTTATCAGAACTGGTCACATTTATTTCAGGCTGTGGGAGGGCTAAATGCTAAATACCTGAATATTCATTATTCATTGTCCACACCTCTAAGATCTGTCAGATGGGCCATCTCACTGGGCCATCAGTGTTATATTCTGAGTTCCTGTTCTGTTGTTTTTTGGCCTTTGTTTATTTTCATTCAGTCCTTATTCATTATTCTTTATCCAGTATTGCATTTTCCCTGTTCTGTCACGTTCTGCTCCCTGTCTGTCCTTGTTCCGTTTATTTCGAGATCCACACCTTGTCTTGTCATGCACTTCGGAGTTTATACTTTTCCGGTTTTTTTCCGCCTTCGCTTATTATCTCGTTTTCTTCCTTCTTACTTTCTAGATTGCACTTTGTATATATTAGGTAGATGTGTATAGTACTAACCAACTAATCTACTAACGTTAGGGATTTAGATTAAGTTACTAACACGCTGAATATGTTTACGTCACAAGACGCGAATTCATATATTTTCACGAGTATTTGAAAACAAGCGAAATAAATAACATTTTAGGCTGTTTGAAAAGTATTCTTCCATAGATCTTGTGTGCATATTGCAATTTGTTACGTTGCAACACGCGGAATATGTAGTCACAAGACGGAATTCATATATTGAATATATATGCAGTATTTGATAACATGGCAAATCAAATATAGTTACTTACTCTTCGTCAGTTATTATCTTCGCCGCTTTCATCAATACTCTCAAACACTGCAGCGCAGAAAATCTTTCCATCTTGAATAAAATTGTATGTCTGTATAAAATCTTGCTTCAAATTGTCAGAACAGTTTATGTGTTTACGCCGGCGTTTTCACACATGGCCCCACGCCCCACACACCTCGCCTAAACTCGCCCCTAGTTACCATGTCAATAGAAGGGGGACGTTACTACCAGGTAAAAAAAGAGAGTAAAAGGCAAGGTTTACTTTTGGTCTAATTAACCTAATTTAAAAATCCCATTTGATTTGCCAGTGCTCAAATCGGAAAGTCGCGATTCTAAGGTTTCTGTCAATGTTTTTGTCGCGTGTGTATGATAAAATATCGCGAAGTTAGAAATAGTAATATACTTTTATTGCTGCTGGGAGCGGCGCCGCTCCCGTCGACCTCAGGGGGTTAAAGGGGCCCCCAAATCTAAAATGTTATATGGTGTTCCACTCCTTATACCTTCCACACAAATAGGCAGGGTGAGTTGTCAAAGTAAAGGTGTCAAAGTAACTGGGCCTGAGATGCATTACCATTCCTGCATACTGTACCCCTGCTAGGCCCGCGCGTATGTTCCACTTCTCTGAACTTTGCTGAAATTATGACACAATAAATCAAATCTGATAACTCGATAATCTGTTTTGGGTACTGCCATTGGTTGTGAATGAAAAAATATGTATGTTGCCCATGGTAATAGTTTGGATATTTTATAAATGTAACTTATAAAAAAGCCAACTGCCGTGAGGAAACATATGTCTCACATTTTATCTGCACACAGAGGAACCCTGCGACCAAAGTATTTTCTCAAATAAGTTCATGTTATATTTCCAACTGTAGATCAAACAATATTAAAATGTGTCATATATCTAATGCCCAGTAATATATTTTGTTTCATATGTATGTCTGATGTACAGAATTAAATAGGATTTGCACTGCAGGTGCAGCAGAACACATGAGATGTGGATGCAAATATATTATTACTTTCATAATGAATACTGTGTGCAGTTCTGGGCACCGCACTACAAGAAAGATATAGAAGCTCTTGAAAAAGTCCAAAAGTTACACTCTCACAGATCCTTGAGGGGTCATGGGAATTTGCCAAATCAGTCTACATGTGTTTTGTGGACTTGGAAAGGCTTATGACCGTGTGCCCAGCAGGGGTTTTGTGGGAGGTACTGCTGGAGTATGGGGTAGTGGGGCCGTTGCTTCGTGCCATTTGGTCCTTGTACAACCGGAGTGAGAGTTGTGTTCACATCCCTGGCATTAAGTCAAGCCTGTTCGCAGTAGGTGTTGGGCTGAACATTGAAATTTAGCGCAAGCAACACATGTTTTGATACAGGGCATCAATGTGTTGCTAATGCAATGTGTTTATGCTTTTGTATCTGTCCCTACTCAAATAACCATTAAATAAATAAATAAATAATGCCAGATACATGCAAAGGCATATTTCCACGTTGGGGAATGCATCGCCCAGGCCTAGCTCTCTGAGCTTCTTATATATGCTTATACATACATGTTCACCATTTACCATTGAGCTGAACTGGCAAAACTCCTTTGTAAAGTCAGTCTCAAGATCAAATCTCATGTTCTGTGGCTGCACGCATTTCTCGGATAGCCATTCAATGAACTTTTGTAAGGAAACCAATATTTTCCTTCACTTTTGTGTAGCCGTTGTTGTGTTGTCGCAGTTCCTGTGATAGGCAATGACGGATTACATAATACGTGTTGACCAGGCTGTCATTTTCTTTCTTCCTCTTCATTTTTTTGCTGAACCCGAAAACATTGCTGAAAGGACATTGCTAACATTGCAAGGATGATATGCACTGAACCGGAAAGACTTTTTGCGCACATTGCAAGGTGCTTAAGTTGTGTATGACTTTCAAAATAATACATTGAAATAAAGTTTTAGATTGGAGTTTTTATCTGAAAATATTCTATAATATTTAATTTTTGTACAAATATTTTAGTATACCTTTTTTATTAAATCCTTCTGTCTGGGCCCCCCTGTGCCAATTAGACACTAGGCACGTGCCTAGTTTGCCTATGCCTAGATCTGGCCCTGATCAGACTCCAGTCCTAAAGGGACACAATGTCTGCTGGTTTATCTTGAGCTTGATGTAGAAATGTATGTCATCAATTGGCAAAGGAGTTGACACACTTTGTTTCCAGCCTGAATGTCTATTACATCAAGCTAACCAGTCTAAGAACACTATGCTGATTATCGCTTATATTTCAAGCAAATGTATTTTAATGGTCAGATGTAACTGCTTATGTAACTTGGAAACACCAAGGTCCTATAGGAGCTTTGTAGAATTTTAGACAGAACTAACTGAATTGTTTTAGAAAGAACAAATACATTTCTGTATTTTTTTCTACAATCTCTTTTTTTCACACACATTTTTTGAGAATTCCCTGCTTGTCCACAGTAGAGGATATTATGCTCAATTGTGTTTTGATTCCAGAGGAGGAGCTAAATAGTCCATGAGTGGGGGGAACTATGCAGAGAGAGTCAGAGTGGAGTAATTATTCTTTTATTGCTATGCTTAAAGTCAGTGTTTATTTCTAACAGCTAGCATGATGTTGCACTGTTTATTTCTAGTTTTTTCAATAATGGTGGGTAAGTGGCATTCTGCATTACTTTCTCTTCTGTGGTGCTGTTGTTTCATTTAGACACCCTGTATTGAAGTCCCAATAATACAACTGAATGTCATCAAGCTGTATTTTAAGGTGTAAAGGATTTTAAATGACAGTAATGTGGGGGATACCACATAGGGACAGGCACATAAAGGACCCTTTAAGGAAAAGGTTTTCTGTTATTCTATGCTGATTAAATTGCATAGTAATTAAGGTTTATATAACAAGTAACATAACAAATATACAAACATTTCTTTCAGGTTCAGTTTTCAGAATGAGATTACATCAACAATGAATGCAATGCATGCTTTGGAGCACAGCAGTGTTAAGCTGTCATGCAACTACACTGCTTCTAATATCCTTGGAAGCAGTCTCAACTGGTATTGCCAATACCCCAGGTCCAAACCAGAATTCCTCATCCTCATCTTGGGAAGCAATACAAAAGGGGAGAAAGATGGGTTTACTGTTATACATGAAGAAAAGAACAACCTAGTGCATCTGGAGCTCTCCTCTGCTGAAGTGTCAGACTCTGCACTGTACTACTGTGCCCTGGAGCCCACAGTGACAGGAAATCCACATACTCCATCCACATGTACAAAAACCTGACACCACCTGAAACAAAATGGCAACACAGGTTTGCCATTCCCATCAATATGTATCAAATCTTATTTTGAACATTAAATTCACAGAGCAAAAGGCACCCATTTTTGCAGCCTTCAAAGCTCAGTTTGCTAATTCAATTTTTGCCATGAAGAAATATACCATTGTATGGAATTCATACAACATTCTGTGGTGGGTTCACTCCAAATATACACTAAAGTTGTGCATACATAGTGTAAAGATTGTAAAAAATATGCCTGTTGCTAATGTAGCATGTAGTCTGTTAATTTGCTTTGAAACAAACCACTCAAGTACAGACACATGACATTGTTTGTAGAAACTGCATTGTAAAGAATTCATTAAAAATGACCATGTAGTCTGTTACCAACAACATATTATAGGCAGTAAAAAAGGACAATTTGGTTTAATTGAAAATATTATTTAAAAAAATATATTAATTACATCACATTAGTCAATTAGCAGACACCCATTTCCAGAGCGATTTTCAACAAAAGAACATAAGTGCATCCACATGAGCTTTATGAGGGAAGGGGGGACAGATAAAGTCTGAAGAGATGAATCTTCAGTCTGCAGTGAAAGATGACTTCTGTTTTAACCCTTGAGGAAAGTTAATTCCACCACTGAGAATGACAGTGTCTTGTATTTTGTTAGTTTACCACATTCCCATACTTGGCATTTCTCAGATCTAATTACAGACCCAATTACAATTATCCGGAATGGCACAACAATGAAGAAGAGTATCAGCTATGAAACTATATACTATACGTACTAATTGTATTGCCAAAGAGTTTTGGTAAAGATTCTGCAATAGCTGAAGATGTTGTAGAATCCTGTAGGATCCCACTCAAACACACCAAATGGCGGAAGTGTCCGAGTGGTGAAGGATTGTGTGTAGTCTTACCTTGTGATACCGGAACGGGATTAAATGGATGTTATCAAAATCCAATTACTCTATCTGACTCCAATTCATGATATATTTCTCTCTGTTAACCGTTACTTATAGAATTGTATATACTCTCTGTCCCTCTCCTAATAGGTATGCTGCCATAGCTTACACCTGTCGGGGCTATCTGTTTATTTCCTATGCTTGTGCTCCCCTGCTCTCACATAATGCTACTGGCTATAGCACTGCTATTTTCTCTGACTACATGGTCTCTTCTCTGCCTTGGCCTCTGACTTGGGGGCACCCCCGAGCCCTAGATCCTGCGAGAAGTGTGAGCTGCCCCCATTAACCCTCACCCCCACGCCTACCCCAGTCCCTGGATCTGGACCCCCTTCACGTGGTTTAGCCCCCCCCACTGACTACTTAACTCGGAGGCACAAAGTCAGCCAGCCCTGAGTCACCTTGGACTGACCATGATATGGTCTTTTTTGGACACACCCTGTGCTGGCCAGAAGGGGATGGGCTTCCCCCCCTTTTAGTCTGGTTCCTCCCAAGGTTTCTCCCTATCAAGGGAGTTTTTCCTTGCCTTGCTTTTTTGGGGGGAGGTCTAGACCTGGGTTCCCTTCTGTTAAGCGTTGTTGACAATGCATTTGTGAAAATCGCTACACAAATAAATTTAATCTGATTTGATACGTGTTGCTATCTCTATATGAGATGCGGACGTGCCGTTGGCCTACGTATGTATAGCCTACCAAGGATACAATTGCATATCTTGCAACGGCACAAGTTTATAGGCGAGTAACTATGGAGTGCAACGTTCTATGTGTGTTAATGGTATCCTTAAAACCACAATGTGTAACTGCAGTTGTTTAGACTCATGAGAAATGCTGATGTAGCATTGAGAAGGTAGCATTGAAAACTGACTCCGAGACCAGGGAAGTCCCAGCATCCTCTCCAACAAACAGGAATGCGTTCTGCCTGAGATTCTCGCCTGAGACCACAGGTGCAATTATACATGGCAGCACCCTGCTGCTAGATTCACAGCCAACTGCTACCAAACAAAAATGTCAATAAATAGGGAATAAAACATTTTCTCCCCCAAAGACGACCTGGAGGATTTCAAAAAAATACATAGACGAGTATTACACGAACTGTTCATAATGACAACTTCAAATTCGAAACGCTTCCACAACTCATCCACCGACACAGAAAACCTGACTACCGACAATACAGAGGTTAGTGTCTTACTATCCATCAATTCCAAACTTTCATCACTCGATGCTAGAATAGCGCTCATCGAAGTTCTCCACAAAGAATTCCAGTCTGGAATTCAGCCAGAAGGAGATAGCATCACTCGTAAAAGAAAATCAAACATTACAAACCACCGTTGAATCACTTACCAACCAGATGACAACTGTTGCAAACGAAAACAAAGAAATGAAAGAGAAATGAAACTCACCCGATGACCCTGAAAAAGTCATTAAGGAATTTATACAAACATCCCTGAAACTAAAGCCAGAGACAGTTAAAGAATAACATTTCACCGTATACCCCAGGCCCATCATTGCCAAATTCGAGCATTACAAACATAAAGAACTTGTTAAAAGCAAGGGAAGGGAGCTGAAAGGAACAAACTATGGTATCAATGACCAGTTTCCGCAGGAGATACAAGAGATACAAAAAAAACCTCTGGTGCGCTGTGCCGCTGTAAACTGAATCATTATTTAATAAGATAAGATAACATGTACTTTATTGTCCCCATAGGGAAACTTGTCTTGGACTCAGTGTCACTGCTTTACAAAAACCATAGACACGTATCAAGTCGTCCATCTATATTTCCATACATAAATACAAACAAGCATACATGCATACATACGTAGTGCCATCAGTAAAGCTAAAGCAACATATTGCACAACCCCGTTGCAGATCATAAAGCTATTGCACAGTCCCTATAGCCTCATACTACTTTGCTGTTTAAAATGATGATCAAAGTGTGCACAAATTAGTTTTTAAATTAATTGAGTTTGCACCTAGGGACTCAATTTCATCTGCCAGAGGGTAAAAGCTCATACTCAGAATGGAGGGTATGAGATGGGCCAGACAGTATTTTCTGTGTTCCTCTAAGAACAGAGTGCTCATAAATAGACTGGAGGGACTGTTCTGTCCTCCGTACGACTTTCATGGCAGTCTGTACAAGACAGGAAAGCTGGGATTTTGACTGTACTGAAAGGTTGCCATACCATGCCATTATCCCATATATAATTAAAAACGAGTAAAAACAGCCCTCTGCTAGACAAAATCAACCAAGAAATGAACACAAAATGCTCGATTTGCAGTGGCCAACCCAATTGACAATATGTGGTTTGAATTGAAGAGGCACAAGCATAGACCAAAGGACTTGAAGGATCTTGAAATATTCTGTATGGAGGAATGGTCAAAGATCCTCCCCAATATATTCACCAATCTCATAAAACACTATAGAAGATGGCTCAGTAGTGTTATAAAGTCAGAAACATTTACTGGAACAGTCAGTAGTTCTAGTGTCTTTTGTACTCTGGGCACTATTGCCCCTCCCACACATCCTCACAGAAAAACTAAGACACACATTCTGCCTCAGGTTGTCTCTCCTCTAATAACCTGAATTACTTCATAACAAGATGCAGCTTTTTGCAGGGCTGGTGTTAATGGTTTCTTTCTGTAAGTTTTTATTAGTGACCTCATTGGAAACCTCTTCGGTTTGTTCCTGTTATGAATCTTCCTGATCTAATTGTGATTAGCTTCATCTGGTGATTTATTTATTCCTTTTAGGCTTTTCCTGTGGGGATGAAGTCAAACAAGAGGTGTCAACAATATCAAAGCAAGAAGAAGAACAAGTCTCCCTGGAATGTTCCTACGAAACAAGCAGCACCTATGCTTACCTCTATTGGTACCGCCAGTATCCTGGGTCAGCCCTCCAGTTTATTCTGGTTAGAGGGGACTACAGCCATACAGCAGAATTTGCCAAAGGGAGATTTGACTCAACTGTTGACAAATCCAGTGGCAAAACAGTTTTGAAAATCTCAAGTTTAATTCCAGAAGACACTGCTATGTATTACTGTGCACTGCAGACCACAGTGGTACATAACTGGCAGCACTCATACAAAAACCTGCTAAACTATAATAACTTTGATAAAACGAGAAGTGGTAAATTGGTAAACCTCAACAGGAAATACCTTTCAACATATTGTTTACAAATCTGGCTCCAATCCAATGCATCTGTAGTCTGTTTGTGCTGGAGACAATACATTTTGTGGTGTAACTGTAATGATGACATTTCTGTTCTCTCTATGTAGTCAATCGTGATGCACTTTTCTTCATAACCTCCTTTAATAGAAATGAAGAGTTGTCATGCCACTAAGAAAGAAATCCTTTATTTGTTACAAAAAAAAAGCTTACTGAGCTTTAGGTCGTAAATGAATAGGTCTAAGTATTTTTGAAAAGATGTTCAATTTCATATTATGTATAAAAATTAGTTTAATCAGAAAACTGTAAAAATGAAGGCTAAATCATTCAAAACCAGTTGGTTTAGTTTAAAGGGGCCCCCAAATCTAACATTTTATATGGTGTTCCACTCCTTATACCTTCCACACAAATAGGCAGGATGAGTTGTCAAAGTAAAGGTGTCAAAGTAACTGGGCCTGAGATGCATTACCATTCCTGCATACTCAGGGTTCCCACGCTTGCCTTGAAATTTTTTTCCATGCTACCTCCTGATTTTCCAGGTACCATATTAAGTGATGATCTATAGGCCCCTGAAGCTTTCCGCCCCCATCCGCGCCCCCCTCCCCTCACACACACAACCCCCTAGGACACCTGACTACTTACTTGATTTAAAAGATGTGCCAGTCAAGTCTACATTGTAAATGCTTAGAGATTATGTCTTATTGATAATATCAATGCATGAAATAATGCAACAAGCTGTAGATGAACAACAATTTATTGAACTGGAACTTTGAGACACATGAGCACTGGGATTGATATATGTTCTCTCTTCCACTCCTCTCCTATCTCATCCTGTCCTCTTCTCTCCACACTTCCCCTCGTGTCCGCTCCTGTCTTCTCTTCCTACTCTTCTCAACTCCTCTCCACTTTCTTCTCCCTTTTCCTCTGTCATCCTCTACTCTCTTATCCTCCTCTCTTCTTCTCCTCTTTCATCTTCTCCCCTCTTTTCCTGGCAGAGCTCCTTTCTTTTCTTCTCTTTGGTGGTTTGCTCTCTCAACTTCTTCTGGTCTTCCAGATACATCTCATATCTTGTCCTTGCTCCTCTGCAGTGTTGCTTGAGGTCTTTGGAAGAGCTTCATCTGTGTGCCCAGCCATTGCATCGTGGACCAAGCGCATTGCTATTAGCGTCTTCTCCTGTAGGTTTTCAACAAGCATATCCTTGTTAACAGAGTACCCCCTTTCTACTGCAGCTTGTCCATGAGACAGCGTGAAGAGACATTTCATGATGTTCCACAGTTCTGCATACTCTTCTTTGCCACTGAGATATCTTCCCGAAGAATTCATCAAGTCTGCAGCTGTAAACAAATTCTTGGAACTCTGCTTTGTGGTTTGTGTTGACATCGAGTGAGAATGCTTTATACTGAGAAAGGACTTTGTCACACTCTGTGGCAGGGCACCATCCAGCATTGAGGAGAACCTGAAGGAGTTTCTCAAACATTGCTGTTGCACTTTCGGTTTCTGTCACAATCATCACAGGGTCAAGGGACCTCATATGCCGCACAGCTGGATACATGAGAGGACTTCTCTCCATCATTTTCTTGCAGGTCATTGCGAGTAAGGAGACACATTCTTTTTTTGAACTCCACGATTTTCACTGGATTTTCCTGGAGCTTCTCAGATGCCTTCTGCAAAGCCTGCTTGGTTGAAAATCCTATGTCCAGGTGTTTGAGTGGGACATGGATTTGCTTCTCTTGGGGGTCCAGTTTAGTGAGCTGGAGAGGTGTCTTGATCTTTGCCAGCTCTTCTCTCTTGATAAAGCATGACAGCAGGCCTGTCAGGGTGCTTTGGAGCTCCTTTGCCAAGAATGGCACCATTGGGGCATCTGTCTGAAATACCTCTAAAAAAGGCTTCAGCTGTCTTGCAACAAAAGCGAAAAACTCAAGTTTAGCCAGGAAAAGAGGGTCTTCGGTTGCCTTCTTGACTGTCAAGTAGGACGAGATGTTGGCACTTTACTCTTCGGAAGTTTCTTGTGGCTGTGGATGTACGCCGTCACAGCTGGCCACACTTCGATTGCCCACTCAGCAACTTGCAAGTCTTCAACCCATCGAGTGGCACAGAACTTCAGAGGAAATCTTGCCGTTTTAGTCAGCTCACTGAAATCCTCTCGCCTTGCTGGCGAGTCATGGAACACCTGCCAAAGCGCTCTCAGCGCATCTCCAATTTTTCCAACCTGTTTCCCTCTCTCCGGTCTGGAAACTTCCATGCACAACATGCAGACCACAACTTCCCAGGTTGATGAGCTTTGGTGCATCTGGGTCCTCTTTGCTCTTGTCCTCTTGGAATATTCTTAAGAACTTCCAATTCACTGTAGGGCCGTCCATTGATATTTGCAGGAGCTTCTTGGGGTCCAGAGGTGACAGGGATCTGTTGATACCCTCCAATAGCTTCTCTGCCTGAGTGTGTCCTAGGAACTCTGAAGTGAAGTAACGCACAGCTACTTTCCTTTCGCGTTCACTCCAGTAGCGCAGAATGATATCCATCTGTTCTGTTTGTGTCACTTTGTTAAGGCATTCGTCAAAAGACACTACATGACACGTTGCTTTTCTTACGTCTTCGATCAGCTGCTCTTTAAAATGAGGATACAAGCCAAAACATATAAGGTAAGCCGATTTTGTTGCGCCACATGTAAATTGTTTGGCAATTTCGCTGTCTGGGAACATCTGAGCAAATGTGTTTGAAATGTCAGAGTTGGAGTTGAACGAGAAGTGTGACCTGACCATCTTCATGACCCAGCGAATCTCTGCTTCAAATACAGCTTGGCTTGAAAAAAATGTTTTCCCCTGAGCTCCAGAGCCTTTTTCCGTAGGCTGTTCACTGCTGGTACTGGGCACCTGACTGTCACTTTCGTTATCCTGGCTTGTTGGGCCGCTTCTTCCCTCTCCTGTTTTTGTAGTCAAGAAATCTGTCATTCTTCTTTCATTATTTAGCTGTCCAGCTACCTTGGTGTGGGTTTGTCCTTTTGAATGGCTCTTGAGGGAAGCGACCCCCATATTGCTGATGTCAAATGACTTGCGGCAAAACTTGCAATAAGCCTTGTGGACATCTCCTGGTACCTCTCCAATCCAGTCCTTGTATTGGGAGTCATCTTTCCAATAGGACTTGAATCTGCAGCGTGTCATTGTCACTCACTCCTGTAATGCATCACACATTTGAGATTATGAGTTTTACGTAGAAGGGGTAGTATGCCTACTCTTACTCTGTAAAAGCTTTTGTAAATCAAACTAATGAACCTAAAAGGGAAAACATAAGGCTGGTTCCCCTGTGGTTCCTCAGTACAGCAACCTCACTAGTAAGCTTAGCTTAACAGTATAGATGTATAGAATCAGTCTGGTCATGATCAATGATTTTTCAAAAATGTCTCACCCCAAATGTTCCTATTTAGTAGTATCATTTTTTTAAAGAAAAAAAACGAAAAATCACAAAATAGCTAAAAGTAGATATAAGAATGAATGTTACAAAATTGATCAAGACTAGACTGGTCATGTCAACTAGTATAGAAGTAATGACAGCCTAATGTGAAAATGTATTGGTAGTTAGCTAGCAATGCAAGCTAGCCAACACTAGCTAGTTAGTTAGCAAGCTGAATGTTGGCTAGCAAGATTGCACTGCATGTGCTTGCTAACCATCATTAATGAATCCAAATTCAAAACAAACTCCCCTAAATGTGGTGAATAGCACGGTTTTAGGAAAAGTCAATGAGTGAAATACATATGGGGATCAAACATAGTTCTAGTATTTTAAAAGCAAGGTAAAAATTACCTCAACAATTCTAGTGTAAGCTGCTAGCTAGCAAGTTGCTAGCTAGCTAGCTAGTTAGCAAGATTGCACTGCTTACTAACTAACGTTGATAAACCCAGGTTTACTACACAGTTAAAACACAGCTACTTACATTTGAGGATAAACTTGCATAAGAAGTTTCACTGTAGATGTCAAGGCTCCCGTGTTGGCTGGGAAATGCATGTATTTGACCCTTCTATTGAGATCGCGAGTAACGTTTCTCGGTTATTATTCCCCGAAGTCCACCAATCCGAAACTATACTTTTAAAGTCCATATCACCAGGTTGCCTGCATCAAATTCCAACATCCAATATACCAGATAGGATGCCAAGAGCATGCTCTACAACATGGGATCATCCATTTCTATCTACAGTAAAAGCTGTTCACATGTATATATTTTATAAACTCATCTTAATTCTGTGCTCAATAGTTTCATTTTATTACTATTTTACACATCATCCAATACAATTTTCCAGGACAACTGTTTCAATTTCCATGTAAGTGTTCACTTTTGCTCAGTTTACATGACTTTTCCAAACCTGGAAAATGAAAAAATAAATTCCATGGTTTCCAGGTACCGTGGGAACCCTGATACTGTACCCCTGCTAGGCCCGCCCGTATGTTCCACTTCTCTGAACTTTGTATTTTTGGGGTCATAATTTCAGCAATCTGATAACTCAATAATCTGTTTTGGGTACTGCCATTGGTTGTGAATGAAAAAATATGTATGTTGCCCATGGTAATAGTTTGGATATTTTATAAAAGTAACTTTTCAGCCAACTGCCGTGAGGAAACATATGTCTCACATTTTATCTGCACACATTCTCAGAGGAACCCTGCGACCAAAGTATTTTCTCAAATAAGTTCATGTTATATTTCCAACTGTAGATCAAACAATATTAAAATGTATCATATATCTAATGCCCAGTAATATATTTTGTTTCATATGTATGTCTGATGTACAGAATTACATAGAATTTTCACTGCAGGTGCAGCAGAACACACGAGATGTGGATGCAAATATATTATTACTTTCATAATGAATACTGTGTGCAGTTCTGGGCACCGCACTACAAGAAAGATATAGAAGCTCTTGAAAAAGTCCAAAAGTTACACTCTCACAGATCCTTGAGGGGTCATGGGAATTTGCCAAATCAGTCTACATGTGTCTTGTGGACTTGGAAAGGCTTATGACCGTGTGCCCCACAGGGGTTTTGTGGGAGGTACTGCTGGAGTATGGGGTAGTGGGGCCGTTGCTTCGTGCCATTTGGTCCTTGTACAACCGGAGTGAGAGTTGTGTTCACATCCCTGGCATTAAGTCAAGCCTGTTCGCAGTAGGTGTTGGGCTGAACATTGAAATTTAGCGCAAGCAACAAATGTTTTGATACAGGGCATCAGTGTGTTGCTAATGCAATGTGTTTATGCTTTTGTATCTGTCCCTACTCAAATAACCATTAAATAAAATAAAAAATAATGCCAGATACATGCAAAGGCATATTTCCACGTTGGGGAATGCATCGCCCAGGCCTAGCTCTCTGAGCTTCTTATACATGCTTATACATACATGTTCACCGTTTACCATTGAGCTGAACTGGCAAAACTCCTTTGTAAAGTCAGTCTCAGGATCAAATCTCATGTTCTGTGGCTGCACGCATTTCTCGGATAGCCATTCAATGAACTTTTGTAAGGAAATCAATATTTTACTCCACTTTTTTGTAGCCGTTGTTGTGTTGTCGCAGTTCCTGTGATAGGCAATGACGGATTACATAATACGTGTTGACCAGGCTGTCATTTTCTTTCTTCCTCTTCATTTTTTTGCTGAAAGGACACTGCTAACATTGCAAGGATGATGTGCACTGTAGGAAAAAGTAAAAGATGACCATATTACTTCTACTGCTTGGAAGTCCAGGATTTGTACTCTACACCAGGTTATGCATTGTTGCCCATTAGCCTTGGTTAATAGCAGTTCCTGAATGGCCAAGTCTTAAATCCGGAAGTTTAGAACGTCCAAAGAAAAAACATTTTAAAAAACAAGTTTATTGTTAAGACGGGTCCCGGGTCCCCGGGTTGCGTAACGGTAAAAGCACTCACCCGGGGTGCGAGTTGCCCACTGCGGCCGGGGTTAGATTTCCCGGCTGCACCAGTCTGACTTTGGCTGGGAGTTCCCGGGGAGTGGGAAGCGGTTAGGGAGCCGACATGGTCTCGCTGCAGAGAGCTTCTCTGGCTGTATCGGAATCATGGTCGACAACTGCCGAGTTCCGTCTTGGTCATGACACTACGGTATTAGAATAGGCCAGCAGCGGGTTTGTGGGAGGGGGATAGTTGGGATAATAAAGGTTACAATTGGCCACCAAATTGGGAGAAAAACGAGGATAAAATGGTCCTTGCGGGTCCATCTCGCCAAATCAATTTCAGTTGCAGTTACCAGAGACCAGTGTTGCCTGTGAGACAAGTCAGACTTTTGGATCTGCACTTGCTTGGTTCTTGGATAGAATCTTGGATTTCTGGGTTTAGGTGGATTGTGGACAACTCTATCCTACACATTCCTGTTCTGCCCCCCCCCCCCTCAACCCCAACCCCAACCCCCACCCCACCCCACCCCAGACCTGTGTGCTCAGCTACAGTCACTGAGTGCATCTGCTATAAAACAAATCCTCAAATTAGTCTCAGTGCACTGCATTGTCTTCATTTGGCCACAATATGTCACCACTTCAATGTGTAGTGTTTTCCCTCACTCTACAATTTGTGATGCCACTTTTGATGAACCTTTATAGGAAACACAGAAAATACCATACATGTGGAAACAAAAATCAAGTTCTAAATATATGTATTCGCACAGACATTTATTTCATATCATTTTTCTGCCAGTTTTGTTCCATTTATTAATTAATATAGATACTCCATGCTTCTTTAAGATGCAGGAAAAGATTATACTGGACCACGATAAAGCTTAATCCTTATTTAATAAACTGTATGTCAAGCATTGGTGGGCCGTCAGGGCCTGCAAGACCTTCTCTGCTGGCCTAAAAAATATCTGAATCACAGACTGATGTTAATTATATTTTGTCCATGAATACTTATTAAATAATTCCAAATGGTCTGTCCGCTTCCTTTCATAGCTTTTCCCCTGGTTGCACTGCTTCCAGACGTGTATGTATTTTCATATTAAACCATTTAACCAATCACATTTCAGCCATCATTTGTTGCCAGGGTCAAATAAATCTGCCTGGAGGCCTTCACAATCAGTTCTGCGGGCCCTGTAGCATAAAATAAGTGTCGATCAAACTGTTGCTTCAACCAATCAGATTTTGAGTTGAGCGGACATTTTCAGCCCTAAAGCAAATTAAAACTTATGCCAGAAATACGACAGGGCAGGCTTGACTTTCAGCATTAGCTTCGATGGCGATAGAAAAGGACTTCTTGACGGAACTGAAACGCACGGATAATCTGTACGACAGAGTAATTGAACTCTTTTTGAGGAAAGAAAGGAGGATGGATTTTGTGTACAAATAATAAGGATTTTTGGTGAGTAAAATGTTGCTATTTTCCAAAATAATATTGCAATTTTATGAGGTTATTATTGATGCTTTTTTATGTGTGTCGCAGCTGCAGTAGAAGGAGACCTGTGCACCCCGGGTTTGTTTCTTCAGGAAAGGCATTTATTCTGGCTACACGAGTCATCTATCTGCGATGCAACGGCTCTTTATACTGCATTTATGCATAATAAGATGGTTTTTATAGCCATAAAATAGTTATTGAGGGGTGGATTGATTCTCCCTGGCTTTCAACTCCGGTTGAGCTAGACACTTTTATGGTACTTTTATGTGAATTATTTTTCCTTCTTCTTTTTCTTATTGTATTGTATTACATGTACTGTTATTTATTACTGTACAGCACTTTGGTCGACTGTTGGTTGTTTAAAGGTGCTTTATAAATAAAGTTTGAGTTGAGTTGAGTTGAGACGGAGCACTACTGAAGGCCTAGGTGTGAAATGCACGGCCCGCCACTGATGTCAAGCATGCATTTACTGGCACTATAAACATTGTATTAAGAACAAAAATATTTAGATGATATCTGATTAATATGTGGATAATGAACTGCTGTTGAGAGAAGACACCATAAATACCATCTTCCACAGAGAGGCGACATTGCAACACTTAGATCTACAGTCTTCTAAGCACCTCCCCTTAAAGCCTGTCACTGCAGCACTTACAGAATCAAAGAGTGGAAACAGCTGTTAGTGAGAGTTCACTGCTGCAGCTCTCATACTGTACAGACTGGGTCTGCTGTATTTGAAACTCAGTTTGCAGTGCCGTTATGGGTATTAGGCTGAAGATTTTCCTTATTATTTGTGCCTGTTGCTTTGGTATGATTTTACTGTTTTCCTTCTTTATTCAGTCATTATGTTTTCTCCTGCTTTGTGTTACAGATAACTTTGTTCTTTTTTCAGAATGCAGAGCTGAAGACACAGTGACTCAGCCCACAGGAGATGTGATTGCTTTTGAAGGAGAATCAGTGACACTTGGTTGTAATTATAGTACAAGTGACTCAACACCAGATCTCTTCTGGTACAAACAGTATCCAAATGGCTTTCCTAAGTACATGCTGAGACGGGATACACTTACACAAGGGGACACCATGCTTGAGTTCAAGGACAGATTTGATGCTCATCTCAACAAAACCTCAAGCAGTGTACCTTTAACAATACAGAAGATGCAGCTGTCTGACTCTGCTGTATATTACTGTGCACTGAAGCCCACAGTGACAATGAAGTATTCACCTGCCTTTCAAAAACACTGGGCACAAAGGGGAATCTCTGATTTTCTTCTTGAAATTTTAATAAGCTTTAATAGTGAAATATTTCAATTTACAGTGTCTAATATATTTCTATATAAAATGTGTTTTATATTTTATATTCTCTATTAAATCTATTTTTTTACTTTCATAAAAATGAGACCTTTTTTATAGTCTGCTTAATATGAGCGTATAAACTATATACACAAAGTAAAACACTATTAAAACATGCCTCATGACAATTTCACTGTAAAATTAAAAATAAAGCACTGTGAAAATACTGGTCAAATTCAAATTCCCTATATAAAAATAATAGGATGACAACTAATGTTCTCTTCCTGTCTTTTTTTGCGACCAACAGCAAATGAGAAAAATGTGGAATAAAAAGTGAAGAGGTGTGACACCAGGAGAGGTGTGGCAGGTCTTTAGGACCATGGGCAGTGGCTGCCTCACCTAGAGCCATGCACAGCTGAGGATGATTGGCAGTCAGCCCAGGTGTTCCTAGTTGCTTTCATCAGGCCCTTTATAAAGGTTCAGCCTTGAAGGCTTTCTTTGTTTTCCTCTCCACCAACTGTTTTGGAGAAGATTTTCTGTTGTGTTTTGTTTCATATGTTGTATAATTCTTATATTTGGTTTTCTACCCCTCAACAAATTGTGATTTGGTGCAAATTGTATCTTAGTGCAAATGCAATCTGGCGTAGGTTATACAGCACCTCCACTGTGTATAGCTCACAAGTGAACTTTAATTCAAGTGAAATTATGATATTACACCAAACTAAAATGTCCATATTCTGGGGTGGGTCTAAGAGAGGGGTATCAAACTCAATGTCTGCTGTTCATCTTGTGTTTAAGAAATGTATGTCATCGACTGGCAAAGGAGTTCACACAGCTTGTTTCCAAGGCCTGATTGTCAGTTACATCAAGCTAACCAGTCTAAGAACACTATGCTGACTATCTCTTATATTTTAAGCAAATTTATTTTAAGCATTTTAATGATGAGATGTAACTGCTTATGTAACTTGGATGCACTGAGGTCCTAAAGGAGCTTTGTGGAATTTTAGGTGAAAATGAGAAATACATTTAGAGAAATAACTGAATTGTTTTAGAAAGAATACTTAAATATATATATATATTTTTTTTTTACAATCTCTTTTTTTGACACACATTGTTTGAGAATTCCCTGCTTGTCAACAGTACAGGATATTATGCTCAATTGTGTTTTGGTTCCAGAGGAGCTAAATAGTCAATGAGTGGGCCAGTTTCCTGTTGAAACTATACAGAGGGAGTCAGAGTGGAGGACTTATTCTGTTCTAGCTGTGTTAGTCGGTGTTTCTTTTTAACCGCTATCATGATTTTACACTGTTTATTTCTTGTGTTTTCAACAATGGTGGGTAAGTGGCATTCTGCATTACTTTCTCTTCTGTGGTGCTGTTGTTTCATTCAGACCACCTTCATTAAAGTCCCATAAATAAAACTTAATGTCATCAATCTGTATTTTAAGGTATAAAATGGGGTTAAAATTATTTTTGTTTTGCTGATTAAATTGCATGGTAATTAAAGTTTATATAACAAGTAACATAATAAATTGTTATGTCGAACAGGAACGAACCCAAACGCAGACACAGACAAGGTTAGAATGGAGAGTGATGATTTAATAATAGTAATGACAGAGGTAGTGGAAAACGATGAGCTGGACAACGAAAGGGATGCACAGGAGGAGTGGACGAGATGACTGGGCAGACAGGATGAGGGAACCGGAGGGCAAGCTAAGCGTGCAGGCAGGCGGGGCTGGCAGAGACGAGGAATGAACCTGAACACGAAGGGAGACAACAGGAACAAGGGTAAACATAAATTTAACTCGACACACAAAGAACAGTAAACAGAGTTTTCGATAAGGTTTTCTGAAGTCAATTTCTACCGGGGAGGGAGAACGATCTGACGATGAATGACTGGAAAACCGGAGTAGATATACTGCAGGGCTGATGACCTTGATGGGAGGCTGGTGTGCCAGAACGGACGACGAAATTGGCAACAGGTGAGCATGATGAGGAGTAATGAGGGTTGATAATTGAATAATATAAAATAATAAAACAATTAACATAAACAATCACGCGTGAGAAACAAGACAAAGGAAAAACGAAACAGGAACAAAGGGAATGTGACAGTACCCCCCCTCAAAGGATGCCTCTGGGCATCTGAACAGGGGTGGTCAGGATGGGACAGATGGAAGTCCCGAATGAGGGATGGATCCAGAATAAGAGCGCGGGACACCCAACTACGTTCCTCAGGACCATAACCCTCCCAGTCAACCAGTTACTGGAATCCTTGACCTCGACGGCGTGCGTCTAGCAATCGCCAGACGGTGTAGGCCGGGTGGTCGTTGATGATCCGGGGGGGTGGAGGGGCGACGGGTGGAGGGCAGAGTGGGCTGGTGGAGTAATATACTTTTATTGCTGCTGGGAGCGGCGCCGCTCCCGTCGACCTCAGGGGGTTAAGGAGAGAGACATGGAAGGAGTGGTGGATCCTCATTGAGGCTGGAAGTCGAAGCTTGACAACGGAGGGATTAATGATAGTCAATGGGGAAGGGACCAATGTAGCGGGGTGTGAATTTGCAGGGAGCAGTGTGAAGGGGAAAATCTTTAGTGGAGAGCCAAACCTCCTGACCCGGTTGGTAGACGGGCGCCGGGGTGCGATGGCGGTCGGCGAAGCACCGGTTCCGGTCAGCGGAACGAAGCATGGCAGTGCGGGTGAGCTCCCAGGTCCTGTGACAGCGATCCAGGTGGGCCTGGACCGAGGGAACCGCCAGTTCCTCCTCCTGGACAGGGAAGAGAGGGGGTTGGTAGCCAAGGGAGACCTCAAAGGGGGACAGACCTGTGGACACGCTGGTCAAAGAGTTGTGGGCGTATTAGATCCAGGGAAGTTGTGTGCTCCAGGCAGAGGGATCTTCCGAGGTGATAACACGGAGTGCCGCTCCCAGGTCTTGATTGGCGCGCTCTGTCTGGCCGTTAGTCTGGGGGTGAAAACCAGAGGACAGGCTTACCAAGGCTCCAAGGGCGGCACAGAAGGACTTCCAGCAGGAGGTTGGTGGGTAGCCTTGGAACGGGAACACATGGAGCAGGCGAGCACGAAAGAGCGGGTGTCGGCATCGATGGTGGGCCACCAGAAGTGCCGCTTGAGCAGACTCAGGGTGCGGCTGATGCCGGGATGACAGGTGAACCGGGAGGTGTGGACCCACTGGAGGACCTGAGATCGGACGGGGTCTGGGACAAAAAGGCGGTTCGGATGTCCAGTACCTGGGTCTGGATGGGTCTGATGGGCATCACGGACTACCGACTTGATCTGCCAGGAGGCTGCGGTCACCAAACAGGATGGAGGAAGGATGGTCTCAGGAGTTACAGGAAACACCTCGGGGACATGGAGATGGGAAAGAGCATCGGGCATGACATTTTGGGAGCCTGGACGAAAAGTAAGGGTAAAATTGAAACGTCCAAAGAAAAGGGCCCAGCGGGCCTGGCGAGAGTTCAGATGTCTGGCTGTCTGGATGTACTCCAGGTTGCAGTGGTCAGTCCAGATGATAAAAGGCTGCTCGGAACCCTCAAGCCAGTGGCGCCATTCCTCAAGGGCGAGCTTCACCGCCAGGAGTTCACGGTTCCCGACATCGTAATTTCCCTCGGCAGGGGACAAGCAATGGGGAAAAAAAAGCACAAGGGTGGAGTTTTTGATCCAAGGTGGAGCGTTGAGATAACACCGCTCCCACCCCGGTGTCAGAGGCATAAGCCTCGACCACAAACTGGCGAGATGGATCCGGTAAAATGAGGATGGGTGCAGAGGTGAAGCGCCTCTTTAGCTCCGCAAACGCAGAGTCCGCTTCCGAGGACCAGACGAAAAGGGTAAGGGAGGAGGTGAGTGAGGGGACCGGCAACCCGACTGTAATCCCTGATGAAGTGGCGGTAAAAGTTAGCGAAGCCCAGGAAACATTGTAGCAGCTTCACGGAGGTGGGTTTAGGCCCAAAAGCCATGACCTGGTATTCAAAGTGGCTGAGGGGGGTGTTGAAAGCCGTCTTCCACTCATCGCCCTCACGGATCCTCACCAAGTGGTAGGCGTTGCGGAGATCCAATTTAGAAAAGATTACGGCACCTTGAAGTGGCTCAAATGCCGAGCTGATGAGCGGAAGGGGGGATTTGTTTTTAATGGTGATGTTATTGAGGCCACGGTAATCGATGCAGGGACGAAGGGACTTGTCTTTCTTGGCTACAAAGAAAAATCCGGCACCAACAGGGGATGAAGAAGGCCTGATGAGACCTGCGGCAAGGGAATCGCGGATGTAGCGCTCCATAGCCTCCCTCTCTGGACGGGACAGGTTGAAGATGCGGCTGGAAGGCAGGGAAGCCCCGGGAAGGAGGTCAATGGCACAGTCATAAGGCCAGTGAGGAGGCAGGGAAAGGGCGCGTTGCTTGCTGAAGACCTCGACAAGGTCATGATAAACAGGAGGGATAGAGGAGAGATCGGGAGGTTCAGCGGTGGGCGTAGTAGCCTCGGGCAGAGCAGGAGCAGGAGCAGACAACAAACAGGATGAGTGACAAGACAGACTCCAGTTGGTAACTCGACTCGTGGTCCAGTCGAAGTGGGGGTTGTGTGCCATTAACTATGGCTGGCCGAGGACCAGGGGAGCGTGGGGTGAGGAAAGGATGTGAAACTGGAGGGTCTCGTGGTGATTACTGGAGAGGGTGAGGTGAAGGGGTACAGTGCGGTGGGTAACTTGGGCGAGGAGCTTGCTGTTGAGAGCGTTGGCATTCAGGGGAGTCGTGAGGGGTTCCAACGCAATCCCAGCTTGGGCGACGAGGTTGGAATCCAGGAAGTTCTCGTCAGCTCCGGAGTCGACTAATACAGACAAGGGCAGGGACTGCGGGTTCCATGACAGAACGGCGCTGAGCTGCATATGAGGTCGCGGTGTTGGTGGGGTGGTAGTACGACTCGCCAGGACCCCCAGAATCCCTGGTGAACCCCCTCTTTTGGCCGAAGGGAGCAGGAAGACAGGAAGTGGCCAG
Source organism: Aldrovandia affinis (assembly GCA_029706075.1). NCBI lineage: Eukaryota > Metazoa > Chordata > Actinopteri > Notacanthiformes > Halosauridae > Aldrovandia > Aldrovandia affinis. The sequence goes on along the minus strand of JAINUG010000890.1, from coordinate 2,015 downwards.
ACTGACCACAGTAGATGCAGGATCCCGATTGCACCCTCCGGAGAAGCTCAGCTGGTGAGAGACGAGCCCGACCCAGTTGCGTGGGAATCTCTTCAGAGACCGCTGAGGTGGAGACAACAAGGCCGGGAAGAGAGGCAGCAGAGGGTTCAGGTCTTGATTTTGGAGGGTAGAGGGGTGAGCCACGGGAAGGAAAGGTGGAGGGACAACAGCTCTTTCCCGGTAACGCTCGCGGAGGCGGTTATCCAATCTAATGGCCAGGGAAATGAGGTCGTCGAGACTTAGTGGGTCATCCCTGGCAGCCAACTCATCTTTGATTGAGTCGCTGAGACCGTGCCAAAAAGCCAGGTCGTTCCAACCGGACTCCGCAGCAGTGATGCGAAACTCCACTGCGAAGTCGGCCACAGTACGGGAACCCTGACAGATGGTGAACAGACGTTGATTGACGTCCGTGCCTTGAACGAGGTGGTCGAAGACATTCCTCAACTCGGACATGAAGAGGGAGTAGGAGCTGAAACATGGGGAATTGCTCCCCCACAAGGCGGACGCCCATGCCAGCGCATCCCCCTTGAGTAACCCCATCACGTAGGCGATGCGGGACCCATCGGTGGAATAGGTGGTGGGCTGCTGCTCGAAGACCAGGGAACATTGGATAAGGAAGGCACGGCACATGCCCAGGTCTCTGGCATAAATCCGGGCAGAGGAACGTGAGGCTCCTTGTGCGGGAAAACCGGCGGATCCGGGGATGAAGCGATGACAGGAGGGGAGCCTTGGGCAGTGAGTTGTAAGGACAAGTCTTGCACCTGGTTCCCGATCTCCTTCACGCTGGCGGAGAGGTCGCGCAGCTCTGCCATCAGCTCCTGGAGGGATTTGCCATGTTTGCTGACGAGGAACAAACCCAAACGCAGACAGACAAGGTTAGAATGGAGAGTGATGATTTAGTAATAGTAATGACAGAGGTAGTGGAAACGATGAGCTGGACAACGGAAGGGATGCACAGGAGGAGTGGACGAGATGACTGGGCAGACAGGATGAGGGAACCGGAGGGCAAGCTAAGCGTGCAGGCAGGCGGGGCTGGCAGGACGGACAGAGCTGGCAGATAGACGAGGAATGAACCTGAACACGAAGGGAGACAACAGGAACAAGGGTAAACATAAATTTAACTCGACACACAAAGAACAGTAAACACAGCGTTTTCGATAAGGTTTTCTGAAGTCAGTTTCTACCGGGGAGGGAGAACAACGATCTGACGATGAATGACTGGAAAACCGGGGTAGATATACTGTAGGGCTGATGATCTTGATGGGAGGCTGGTGTGCCGTAATGGACGACGGAATTTGCAACAGGTGAGCAAGATGAGGAGTAATGAGGGTTGATAATTGAATAATAGAAAATAATAAAACAATTAATACAAACAATCACGCGGGAGAAACAAGACAAAGGAAAAACGAGACAGGAACAAAGGGAATGTGACATAAATATATAAACTTTCTTTGTTCAGGTATTCGTTTTCAGAATGTGATTACATCAACAACAAGTGCAGTGCATGCTTTGGAGCACAGCAGTGTTACGCTGTCATGCAACTACACTGCTTCTAATATCCGTGGAGGATATCTACAATGGTATCGCCAGTACCCCAGATCCAGTCCAGAATTCCTCATCCTCATCTTGGGAGTCAATACAAAAGGGGAGAAAAATGGGTTTACTGTTATACACAAAGAAAAGAACAGCCTTGTGTATCTGGAGCTCTCCTCTGCTGAAGTGTCAGACTCTGCACTGTACTACTGTGCCCTGCAGCCCAGTGACAGGAAACCCATATACTCTGTATAAGAACCTGACACCGCCTGAGACTCCATAGCAACACAGAAGTAGTACTTTTAAGTTATGGTCTCTGCAACACTTACTGTTACACATTTCCACCAATCACTCATTTGCTACGAGTGTATTTGAAATATGTCATTCATGAAGCCAAAGACACCCACACCTGTGTCATATTCATATTTTACTGCAGTGTTGGA